>JABFQM010002143.1:0-16454 GCA_022816865.1 Zelostemma sp. ZL-2020 | reverse complement strand
GGTGTGTGGTATGTGCGAGACCGATTTTTTGACTCTGTGATTGCCGCACTCGCTGCGCTCGTGCGGCAAACTTCACATTCGTCAAAAAAATTCGGTTTCTCGCACTTACCACACAATATACTATTACGCACTAGTGCGATTTACTTTTAGAACTTCCGCTAATCAGATTTGCGTATACTGTCTGCAAAAAAGGCGACTCAAACGCTCCGCAGGCGTGAAATGGCCATTTTTGTGCATTAGTTACAAAAAGTATAGTGTCTGGTATGTGCGAGACGGATTTTTGACTCGATACATCTAAAATACGTATCGAAATCATCTATAAGTTGCACCCTTGAACCCTCTTTAAGTCGCAGCAGTTACTAGAAATAACGCCACTAGCACCGTCTAAAAGTCAACTAAAAGACGGCACATGCGATTTTAGTGCCCTCTTTCAGACGATTCGCCTTCTCGATGGTTACATGATTTAGATGACTAAAAGACGATTCGTTTCTACTTAGGTGTTACCTGGTCGTTTCATTAATGTCCAAAACACAACAGAGTACGTTCTGGACCGGGAAATTTCCTGCCCGGCGAGCACGACGTGCTGGCCAATTCGAACATTCACTTTTGGCCAGCAACGAGAGCTGTCCGGGCGCTGCGCAGTCATGTTTATTTTTCTCAGTGTACGAATGAATGCATTTTCAAAAGATTAGCAAATTGATTGATTGCAGCGATTGGCAGTGCACGCAAAAGCCGCGAGCGCCTTGTCATTCATTACCGCCACGACCCCGGGGAAACTGCGTGTTTTCGAGTTGGAAATGATACCCAGATTAGTGGATCTGGCAGCGAATTGGAGATGCGAAGCTGCGCAGTTTTCGGTTTTCAAGGTGGTAACATTGATCGGAAAAGAATGAAACCTCGCTAAAATATTCATCATTTTGTTCCCGCGGAAGAATTCTTTTTTGTAACCGCCATTTTGCATGCCTGCGAGCGTGCGTGAAATCGCTCATTTTGCGATGACGAAAAAGTTAGGTTAACAATTTCTCGCACGGCTACGAGACTTTTTTTCACTATTTTCATTGATGAGCAGCGCCGTCTATGCGAGAAAAAGGAACTAAGTTCTCAGCTGTCAGTTTTTTACTTCGTCACAATATTTCGCGTCGGCAAAAAGGCGATTTCGCACGCTCATAAGGCATTCAAAATCGCATTTTCAGACTCTCGCAAATCTCGCGGAGACTCCGGGAGGAAGAAAAATGTTACTGGGGGCGTACGCCATGTTTATTGCGGATATCGAAGTTTGCAATAACGAAGTACGAAGGCACAAGCAAATTCTACTCGATGTAATAAGATGGCAGCCATGATTTTTGATATTCCTTGAAAATAAAATACATTTGTCGATTCTGAACCTCGGACTGTTTTAATTCTCGATGATTTGAAATTCTTTTGAAATGCGAGATGATCATTGTTTAATAACGAGACTGAAAGTAGGCAAATTGCTTGAATTTGGTGTACTTCTCGTTAGAAACTCGAGCACGGAGCACTTTAATGGCGAAATAGAACTCAATGGGGAGATATTAAAACGCTCTTAGGGAGTATTTTATCACCTTGGCAGAGTAAATTTCCTCATTTTAATTACATTCATAAAAGTAACGACACGGAACATTCCCCGATCGGATCGATTCGTATCGGCAGATTAATCTTTTTTTATAGATCGTGAAATCTTGAAAAGTATCGTGAGAAAATGCGAACGTTTATTTTTCAATTTGCATAAAAAGCGGACAACAATTCCTTTTGTTGCCGAATTAGAGCATAAAATTGCATTCGGATCAATAATAAAATCCTCCGATCCCGTAAAACGGCGAAAAAAAAACAAATCGAGACGACGATAAAGATAAATACCTTGAACAGGCCGAAAAAAAATGTCGACGAATCGAAATCTTATATCGAAAATCAACTCCGGCGGCGGTAAAAAGAACCCTCGTAAGTTTGTTGACTCAGCGCGTGAAGAAATTGGACGGAAGAACAAACACTCGAGGTGCTCTATCACGGAAATTGGCGAGTGCCGGTTTCGGCACTAAATTCAATTCCAACAAAGTTTACGAATACTTTTGTACACTCCACTCGGAAGAAAAACAATGCATCATTATTTTAAGAACTGTACAAGGCCGAATAAGTTATCAAAAAGGTTATGTTCGGATTAAATATTGATGTTGTTTTTTCCCTCGTAAAAATATCTTCCCGAACGAAACGTGACGCAGAAATGTATTTTTAAGTCCGGAATTGTGTGTACGATGTAAAGTGGAGAGAAAAAATACTGCGAGAGGGAATTCCCCGGGGAATCGGGTTTTCCGTGAATCCTAATCTGCCTCGAATATGACACATCGCATGTGTAGCGCGGATGACGTTTATACTTACGAACATATGCCAGCGACATATACATACACACACCAAATGTAAACAGTGTCGTCTCTGTTGCGTTGCGAAATTCGACAGAAAACTGCTTCTTCCAATTTAGGCGTTCGAAGATAAAAATTCAAAAACTACAAAAACGATACAAATTATCGTTAATAATTGGAAAGTAATAATTATTCTTGAATGTCGATATTTTACATTTAAATCGTTTATTATTAACATTCTTCCGCAATTTAAATCGCATTTTTTTTTAATTTCCTCAATTAAAACCGAACAAAATGGAAAACCAGTGAGAAAATCGCGCATTTCATAATTATTCTTTAATGTTGATATTTTTACATTTAAATCGTTTATTATTAACATTCTTCCGCAATTTAAAAGGCATTTTTTAAAAAATTTCCTCAATTAAAGCCGAACAAAATGGAAAACCAGTGAGAAAATCGCGCATTTCGTAATTATTCTTTAATGTTGATATTTTTACATTTAAATCGTTTATTATTAACATTCTTCCGCAATTTAAACAGCATTTTTTTTTTAAATTTCCTCAATTAAAACCGAACAAAATGGGAAACCAGTGAGAAAATCGCGCGTTTCCGGCGATTAAGAATGAACACGAAAAGCGCATCGCGTTCGCTTCCCAATTCTCTGACCCTGAAGATGCTCTTCTTACGACGCCTCGTGACACCAGTTTCTAACGGTCCCGGAGGGGGAAGAAGCGCGGTAAATACGAGCGCTCGTCAAAGTCGCAGCCAGTTACATTTTCAGCCTTCGAACGCGCGCCTTCATTACAAAAAAAACGCGATTCCCGCCGTCGAACCGGGTCGAGAGATCGCCGAAATTCAAAAGAGCCGAGGACTCATTGTGCGGAATTATGAAAAGGGAAATCGCTGCCTAATTAGTCGAGGTTTACACATTTTTCGAGCTCGACGCGAAAGGTTGGTTATCGAATAGTTTATTGTTCCCTGCGAGTGATTCTTTTCATCGTAAAACAGGACCTTTCACCTTATTCGGAGTTTATTCTTTCATTACGAAATTCATTCATCGCGTTGATCTCGGCTTTTTCTGTTTCGAGATGAATTTATTTTTCTATGACGACATCAAGAAATATGGACGATAAAAATAGTTTTGTCGCCGCACGGAATTGACCTTTGCTTTATTTCGCATTTCGAAGCCGAAAAACATTTTTTCAATTATAATTCGATGAATATATTTGCGGTCTATAAATAATATCCGTCGATCGTTTTGTTATTTTTCGCTGATAAGCAATCGAGCCTTATATAAAGTCATTGAATATTACATTATGTAACACTTTCAACAAATCATTGCAAAAAAACCGGGGCTTTCAATTATGATTGTTCCGCTCAATGTCAATGTCTATCGCGATGATCAGTCGAAGCGAGTGAAAGTGAATCTGGCGAAGGTCGAAAATGGCATTCAGACAAAGCAATAAACTTTTAAGTTTTCGAAAAAAAAGAAAAAACAGATTTCTTCATCACGCAAATGACATCTTTTACAACGCTCGTAATCATCCAATTAATCATGTTTTTTTGCTGTCATTATCGCTCGTTTTTCGCTAGAAAAATAAGAGCAATCGGAACGGAATTCCATTTAGTTTCGCGAAGCGTGAAATACGGTTCGAGCAAGTTCCGAGCCAAGTTACCAACGAGCATACAAATCTTCCAAAATTTCACGTCTTAACAAACTTCGAAGAAAAAACGCGTCAAAGTCTAAATCACGACAAAAGTTTCGCGATCATTTTGGCGAAAGATTGACAAACGGAGACGCATCCTCATTACGCAAACGCTTGAATTACACATTTCTAATTGAACGTCTCGGCTGACTCAATGGAATGCACGTGCGCGCGATTGAAAAAAACGTCGATTAATTACAGAAATGGCGCTTTGGAAAGTCGCTCTTTTGCTCTTTATCGCTTCGGTTCACGCGGACGATGGATTCATATTTCCGGATCAGTACGAAAAGATGTCACGCCGTAATCAGTACGCCTACAATTATCAGCCGACTCCGCCCCCCCAGTTTCCTACCCACTCGATAACGAGCGGCCAAACAGGCCCGGAAAACATCGGTGCTTCTCGATACGCTCCGGGTCCACTCTCGGACCGACTCACGCCTTTTTGGAGTAACCACGTGAGCTCAAAGTTCAAAGTTCAAGCAAGGACAAAAGCCAATGACGTTAATACATGTTTAGGTGAACAATATAATTTCGAGGGGCATGCTGAAATTCGCCCTGGACATGGACCGCGCGATCAGCAGCAACTCGACGCAAGTGGACCACAGGAACGTGGTTTTCTCGCCCTTGAGTCTCGCGGGAACGATGGCGATGGTGCTGCTGGCTTCGGGCGGCCGAACGTTCGACGAAATCGCCAGAATCCTCGGTCTGCAATCCGGGGTTGACATTTCCGGGCACTCGGAAATCGTGCACCAGATGCTCGGGTCGTTCATCAGTCAGATCAACATGCAAAGAGCTCCGGGAGAACCAGTTGCGAGCTACGCCAGCGGCATTTTCGTCCAGGTAGAAAAATCCTAAAAAGAAGAAAATCGATCAGGCCAGTATAAAATGAACGAAGTTTCATTGCTTTTCTTTCGCTTTTTTCAGCAAGGTTATCCGATCAGACCGGAATTCGAAACGATCAGTAAGAACGTCTACAAAAGCGACGTGATGAACTTGGATTTTCAGAACCAGGCTCGGCGCGCCCAAGACACCATCAACTCTTGGGTGAAGGACAGAACCGGGGGTAAAATCGCGAACATCCTCGAGGACGTTCATCCTGCCACCAAGGTCATTCTCGCTTCGGCTCTGTACTTCATCGGGGAATGGAACGAGCATTTTTACGCGTCGGCTACTAAAAAGTAGAAACGAAATACCCCGATTCGGAAAGTCAATCTCTTCGCTAACGAATTTCTCAACTTTTCAGACAATCATTCTTCGTCGAGCCAGGCCTGAGCGTGGAGATCGACATGATGTACAACGGCGGCATGATTCCATTCTACGAGGACGAGGAACTCGGCGTTAAAATCCTGGGCATCCCCTACAAAGGCAAAGAGGTAAAAACATTAAATCCTTCGGAAAATGCGAGTACTGACGAAGAATTCGTTTCAAGGTCACGATGTACATCCTGCTACCAACCGTGGAAGGAGCGACTGCTCTTAAGCGCTTCGAGCAGAATTTGACCCCGGAAATCATCGAAAGACTCATCGGCAACATGCGCAAATACACCTGCATTTTCGCCCTTCCAAAAATGAAGCTCTCCAGCAATTTGGGCCTGAAAGATGCCCTGAAATCCCTGGGCCTGACGACGCTTTTCGACCACAACGCCGCTGACTTGAGTCTTTTGTCCCCTGGTTCCGGAGAGTCCCCGATCATGTCCCGCTTGGGCGATGAAGAAGATCCTCCCCAACCTGAAAAATCATCCCGGATAAACCAGATTAATTACGTTGATGAGAAAGGAGGGTACAAAGTCGAACAATGGAACTCGGGATTTGACCTTAGCCGGATCCTCGGCAACGATTCGCATATAAGAAGGAGAAGACAGAACCGGCCGATCGACCAGGATTTTCTTAACTACGTGAATTCTTTAAACCTTCCGAATTTCGGGTTGGACAATTTGAGAAATAGTCACAGGACTGTGAACCCTGGACTTTACGCGGATGATGTGATTCATAAGGTCGAAATAAATATTAATGAGAAGGGAGTAGAAGCGGCTGCGGCGACGGCGGCGACGATCAAAAGAGGCGGCGATATAAAGAGGTTCATTCCTGATAGACCGTTCCTTTTCTTCATCAGACACGATCCTTCGAAGCTCGTCTGGTTTTGGGGAACTGTGAACAAGCCGGAACCGAATTTTCAGAAAGTTTGAGATCTCGGAACGGTTAATTAAATGGCCGAATTAAAAGTCCTAACGATACGTTAACTTTTTACAGAATTGGTAACAGAACCTCGCTTTGATTTTCAACGAGACGAGTGAAATAGTATTATTTTGTAATGATTTGTAAGTTACTTTTATATTTTAATGCTCGATTAAGTTTATGCTAGTCCGCAGGTGTAAACGATGCATTGTCGTTTCGCGCGATGGCATTGCATTGTGCGTCGTGATTTCCACAAAGTACCATCAAGCTTTGTTGTTTGTTCAGCGTGATATTTTACGATTTCCCGCTGTTTCGCTGCATTTCAGCTACGCCCCAGTTTTTTGTTAATAAAAAAAAATCTCAATCAAATGCATAAAACATACAATTTCCTATTCGATATGCACTTCCATCGAAAAAATGATTTCACAAAAAAATATCCTTCGATGTTTTATGACGCTCGAACAGAAACTAATTACACAATCCTCGATTGTTTTTTTACAGGGTTTACACTCGGAACGAATTCAACAACGAACATTATTTGACGTTGCAAAAGTAACGAAACTCGATTCGAATGCGTAAAAATAATTGAAACATTTCAATAACTTAAACTAGATTGTTCACAGTAAAATTCGCGAGGAAATTAATTCGTATTTATATTTCTTCGCCGTCTTGCGGAGGCCTCGCGAGACTGAAATCCAGGACCTCGTCGGAGGTCAAAAATCTGACATCGCTGTCTTCCGAGAGTGCTGACTTGCTGCTGTTGCCTCGTTTGTAAACCTTGCGCCGGTGGATAATCACGAGCGACGCAATCGCCGTCAAGATGCAAACCGCCGCCAAAACTGCCACGCTTATTCCAAAGACTTTCGCCACGCTCAGCGTCGCTTTTCGCTTCAGCAAACTTTGCGTGTCGTGCACAATCACGTCAGAATCTAAAAACAATTTCTCATTTACAGAAAAGAACTAAACCAAAACAGAGTAAAAAAACACCGACTATCGTAACACAATTCGCAGTCGCTGGACTCGGTCATCGAGTCAGTTTTCTGTGTCATTTTGAGAAACGGCGTCTCGGCATCCAAAGAAGTTGTCGTTTTTTCTTGAGGCACCAAAGGATCGATGCCATCGGTGGAATTTATGAAAATAACTTCGTTCCTCGGCTGAGTTAACCCGCTTACTTTTTCCGTTGCTGCTTTTGTACTCCAAACGTCTATCATATCCGTGAAAGAATCTGCAATTTAAAATAATCATCGCATTTTTATTCCACCACATTTTCTCATCCATCTCCATTTTTACCGGTTACTCTGTAAATGCAGTACTCGTAAAAATCCGGACAGCACATCGAATAAAGAGCGCAGTCCCCGGTGCAATGACAAATGTCCGACGACGTGGGATCGTTCGAGCTCGGGGTCGTGAGTACAGAGTTTATATCGCATCTTCCTTGGCAGGTTTGCATCGAGTTCACGATCTCCACTTGATCTGCAAAAAACTCCGATCAATTATCATTATACATTTCCGAAAACTCAAAATATGATTTTCCAAACCATCGTCGAGATTAGGCGTCGTGCCACTCTCGATTTCGGCTTTCGCGACGCACTCGTCGCCCTGCAAAATCGCGACGTCGTCCACTGCTATGTCGCTCACGTAACTGCTGCCTCGAACGCCCTCGATTATAATCTAGCGCAACAAATAAACCGGATAAGTGTGTAAGGTTACATTTTTTCGGGAGGCTAAAACGCACTTGGAAATTCGATTCGGTTGGGGTAAAATTGAAGATTCCCCGGTGCCATTTGTTCCCTTGGTTTCCACTTTGAGTGAACATCAACTTCGACACGTTCTCCGTTTCCAGTTTGAAGTAAACATTGAGCGATCCAATCGTCGCTCCGAACATGTGGTACCTAATCAAACAAAAAGTATTAAAAACCGTCCTCAAATTAAAAACCAAAGATCCAAAAATCACCAGAAGGAAAAACAGCCCGATGCGGTGTAAGAAGAATTATACAAAGGCGACAAAATCCGCGCGGTTTCGTTCACGAGTCGACCGGACGCTTCGATGTACAAGTAATACCCTAAAAAAAACCAGACTCAATAAATTTGGAAGAAAGCAAAAAAGCGAGAAATCCACCGTCATTTCCAGGGCCCAAAGTGTGATCGCTGGTCGGGCCCGTTCCGATGTGCGAGCTGGGGGTCTCGAAATTGTGCCTCCGCCAGTCGAAATTGTGATCCGTATCCTGTTCCCACCAGCAAAGATCGGGTTTTTCAAAGTCACACGAAGTCGGCGCAATCGCCTTCGAATCTGCATCGCAAAATGTGCCCACGTAAAATCGATTCTCAACGAACACGAGCTAAACACACGAAAGTTTACCCCGGCAGTAAGGAGCTGTGCCATTCCAGCGTTTCCCATCGCAGTAAATTTCGGCATTGCCAATAAGCGTGTAACCGGGCTCGCAATAGTAGATTAAAACCGCTCCGAAGAATTTCGAATCCACCATAGAATGGTCCGGTTTAGCGAGGATCGTACAGTTGAAGCCTGGAAAATGTAATGCATTTTTTAGTGCTTGTTCCGAGTATTGGAATGCAAAATTGAATGGAAAATGATGTACTGGCGCAGACGGGAATCGGCGCGTCCCATTCGCCTCTGATGCAAGTTGCAAATTTGTCGCCGACCAGGAAGAATCCCGAGTAGCAGGAGAATTTTATGGAGCGACCCCTCCCTCGGATGCGAGTTTTTCCGTTCTGCAGGCGCACGCTCGGACACGGGGCTCGAGGATAAGCTGAAATGCGAAGAATTTTTTTAATTTCCTTCCAAGTTATAATCAGCCCCCGAGACTCTAATGCACGGTAAATACATTTTGATTAAAAAAAGATTGTAGTGAAATTTATGGGCGTTGGAATAAAAATTGGCGTACCTAAACTTGAACTTTCCGTGTACGTGACGGCGAAGAAACTCAGAGCAGCAAAGATCGGCACGAAAAAAGAGTACATTGTTCAATTTCCTGGTGGTATTTCCGCCTCAATTATTTCCTTGTCACTGCACTTGGCACATCACTTCGTATTTTCATCTGCAATGGACAAGAGAAACTGAACAATGGAAAAAATGGGGTTTTGGAATGACGCCGAAACGTGAATGACTTACGCTCCTGTTTTGACGCCGTTCGAAAGAAGGCGGAGTTGCAGCTTCCGCCCATGCTATCTACTTCCGGTTTTCTTTATCTTCGTGGGCCTTGAAAAATCTTCTTTCTACTTCCAATCATTTTTCTAGGATTTTTCATTCTCATCCATTTCAATAACAAAATCATCTAAACTTAAAAGCTAAAAAGAAATTTCTTTTCTACACAGAAAAAAATTTATTCGTAATTTGATCGTACATTTTACGATTACAACGTAACGTTTCATTGGTGTGAGAAACGAATGAGATAAACACGACTTGAGACAGTAACAAAAAATATGATAGAACTACATATAAAATAACAATTTTTTCAGACTTCTTTCTTTCAATATGTGTCTCTGAAAATAATAAATTCTTTGTCGCGCGTTTCCCATGTGAATATCAAATATTAATATCAGTACAATGATGTACTGACAAATTAACAATAAATCGTTTAAATTCGTGATAAAAAAACAAAAATCATCTATATCGAACACTGATTTGTTGACGGTTTCCTTTTCCCCGTGATCAGTAAAGAAAATAAACGTCAAATGAACCTGAAAACAAAATTTTTCTTTTACAATTCATGTTCAAATACATTGCTATAATTCGCATAATTTTTTCTTATTACCAAAATTAATTATTGTCTTTCTCTGTGGCGGTCGCAGCATTGCGAACCACCAAAAAACCCTTCAGGAAATGGTTTCCTCCTGATATTTTGTCTGTCCTTGACCTCAGAAAAAACGTCAAAATTCTGGTGAATGTTTGTCCTCTCGTCTTCTCTCTGGGAAAAACAAAATCAAAATCAACCTCTCCATCCCAAAATTCTCCTCAAAAACTCATACTTTGTACAACTGAGCACGATCCTGCTCAACAAAAATCTGCTGTATCCTCCGCTGCTCATTTTTCTCTGCCTTCCTGAACAAGCCTTCGTCGCCGAACTGATAAATCGGCCTCCGGGAAACGGCGTGATCATCCTCAAAAGCAACGTACTTCACAGGCTGCGAATGAGGCTTTTCTCCAATCAAAATGCCGGAATCGCTCGACTGCGACCTGGGACTGCGAAAACCGACGGCTTGGGAAAGACTTTTCTGCCTGGAAATCTGAAAATTCGCTCGCGGATTTTCCTGCTTTTCCGCTGATTCGCAAGCGACGTTGACCAGGGGAACTTTGAGATACAGGACCGGCTGTTTCTTCCGAGATTCCTGTGATTGGTGGCACTTTGCGAAGTCGCGATTGTAGAAACTGCGATGCAAATCTTCGTCCTCGATTGGGTACTTCATCTGTGAAAAACAATCAACTTTAATGTCTCGATTGAAATAAACAAAAAAGATTCGAATATTTTCTAATTATTTTACAATCGGTTGATTTGCGCAGGAAGATTCGAGCTGAACTCGGCTGCGCCGTCTCACGAAGCTGTGATTCTGCATGATTTGTTCCACTTCTCTGTCCTCGGGGATCGGCACGAACATACTTCTCTCCTCGCCCCTCATTTCTGCATTTCTTCCCGCCGCATTGCGTTGAGGACCGTACACAAACTTGTGCTCGTCGTAGTAATTGTGAGAAGTCGAAGGCTGTGGAAAATTGAAAGAGTCGTCGACTTTCCCGCGGCAAAAGAACTCTCTTCTTTCCGGTTTTTCGTTGAAAACAGCGAGCGACTCGTACTGCAAATTTCGAAATCAATTAAAATGTTTGATAACAAATGACAAACAATTCTTCCCGAAGAAATGACAATTTACCACGGAGTTCGAGTTTCTTTTAAGAGCAGTGGCAGCGTGTTTAGAATTCTTCGTAGTTTCCAGCCTCGGCTGCTGTTTCTCGCGTTTTCTATGCTCCTCCATATCCCTTTCATCATTCTCGAGATTCCCCATCGTCTTAGCCAAATTGGAACTGGTTCGCATAAGTCTGCAATCCCGCAAATACCGCAAGATCATGTCCAATCTTTCATCGGAATTCTCCTCCTTCGACATTGTCATCGAACTTTCTTCAGCGCTGCAGGGCAATTTCGTTCCGCCAACATTTACTTCCACGGAATATAAACCAGGATTAACATAATCTTCCTGCGGCCGGAACAGCGACGACGGAAGCTCGAACTTCCTGTTTTCTACATTTTGCAGTGTCAAGTTTTTTTTGTTAATCGGAAGAACAACAGTAGCAGGCGTAATTTCAGAACTTCGATACGAATGTTCTTTTTGGAAGAAAGGGTTGGAAATCTGCGAGGTCGAGGAAGTTTTCGCAGAGCAGGCTTGAAGCTCGAAGCATTTCGCCGGCTTTTTCTTGTTCTCCAGGTAGATTTTTTGCAGGGATGCTATGGATTCCTTCAAGTGCTCGCCTTTAAATAAAAGTACAAAATTATGTATATTTTACAATTAATCTTCACCTATAAAAGAATCAATACCCTGATCAACTTTCAAATGCGCAAATTTCTCCTTTCCCATTTTCGCACAATATTTTTCATATTTCTCGATGTCTTCGTAGGTCGGTCTTCTTCGTTCCTGCGCTTTTTCTTCGTACACCTTCTTCGGGAGGATGTCATGGCGCTGCTTTTGCTCCCGCAAAAGTCCAGACTGTCTGCGTGTTAGTCGGGGTGAAAAACTGCAAAGCAGAACCGAATAAACAATTTCTGTTTGTAGAGACAGTCCACGGTTTTGCTCACTGGATTCGGTCCATTTCAGGCTCGTCGATTTCAGAGCTGTCGGAGGAGTTGAAAAGTCGCCTTCCGTACTTGTCCTTTGATTTAGACCTTTTGTCGTCCCCGACAAGCAAAGCGTTTTCCGCTCTCTCGAGTGTCTTCGTCGGATGCTGCTCGGCTGCGCGCGAATTCTCCTCCCTGCAAAGACGTTATTAAGCGAAACTCGAAGGTCCTTAGAAGAATTTGACTTTATCGCTCCGAGCTTACCCGCCGGCTGTATCAACCTTGGGATTTTCTATCGATGACTCGGCTTCCGAACTTCCCGAGCAGTTTACGATCTTTTTCAGCTCGATCGCTCGCTGGCTACAATTCAAATTCAGAGATTTATCGATTAGTTATCGCCTTTATAAAATTACAAATGTTTTTGTTTTTGACATTTGAATCGTTGACAATTTTGTAGGAACATTTCCGGTGTTTCGGAGGGGAAACTGGAGCTCACTTTTGAGGTTCGCTGTCGCCGTTGAGAAGTTCCAGATAATTGTCGGCGCGTCGTGCTTCTTTCGTGGTGTTCAGCGGCCGAACTTTTTCTGTAAATCGTTTTAGAATTTTTGTTATTGCGGTTGAGGAGTAGTGTGAGAATTTAATTGATTTACCTTTTTTATTGAATTCTTTGCTTTTTATGCCTTTTCTGTACAATCCAACGTCCTGGAAAACAAAAGAATTTTGAAATATTGCTTAATGAATTGTTCTCGATTTTTTACCGGCAATAGTTTGTAGCAGAGAATTTTGGAATTTTTCTTGGCTTGATTCTTGGTCTGAGTTTCATGTTCCTGAAAACACAAAAATGTCAATACTTCGATCTTTTCGAAAAAAATTGAAAAATGAATGAATCACTGAATTTACGATTTCTTCTCGCAAGGGAGCGAATTTTTTAAGGGTTTTTTCCAAATTTGTGTCAGTGCTTTTCTGGGGAGCCGATTGTTTCTTCTGTGGAATTGAAAATGGAAAAATTCGAACGTAAAAAATTGACAATTTATTTGTCACTTCGAAAAAAAACTATATAAATCGCAATAAATTCGAAACAAAGTCCTTAAAACAGTAATTAAACATTCTTCGTTCACTGGAAGTCGGAAAAAGTCCAAATCCGGATCAAGAATCAAACCTAACCTCACAATCGTACATGAGTTTCAAGGTCAACAGAGTTCAAAAAATCTGCACGATTTTCCGCGAGAAAACGATAATTTTACACGGAGTACTTACCAAATTTCGCTTGGCGTCGAGTGATTTGTGCCGAATCTGCTCCAAATCGCGGCGTCTTTTTTTCTTCTTCACTCGAGAATTCGAATTTTCAATTTTCGACGTTTTTGCGGCTTTTCCCATGGAGGCAAATTTTCCAACGATTAAAATGAACGATAAACTTTGAAAAAGTTTACAACTTATACGTTAAAGTCGCAGGAATGTTTAATTTTTCGGATTTTTTAAATTAAATTTCCTAAATTTCCGCAAACTTGTCAAAACTTGTCGCGAAAAGAGAGAGAGAGCGAGGGCTGCTCGGATTGGTCGAGAAGTCGAGACGCGAAACGCGCAAAACACAATTTGTGAACGCGGCAAAAGTAAACATAGGAGTTGTTTTGATTGTTTGTTTCGTCGACTCGGCTGATCACATTACCCCCAAGCGAAGGATTCGTGTCGTAAATAAAATGAAAATCGAAAATTCAGATCAAACAATCCCCTCTACCAATCAGGAGAAACGTTGACAAAACAATTAACGCTGTTTGCGAGTTTATCGATTGTCGTCGACGCGTGTGTAATTTAAAGCAAATGATTCGTAAATTGGAGAATAAATTCGCGATCGGTGGTTCTCAATGTTCGCAAGTTTTTCGGTTCGGCTCGTAAATCGCGTATTCCGTAGTTTTCAGTGCTTTTATCGAAAAAGTGTATAAACAGGATTTATGGCGGGATCATCCAAAAACAACTTTCGTCAATAATTGACGAGATTTCCATCAAGGTTAGTAATGGAAAACATGTTTCTGAACAATTTCATAGAGGTCTGAAAATTCATGGAAAAAAAGCTTTGCAGTAACTGTATAAGAACAATTTTCCTCGGAAAATTCGTCTTCAGGGGTGCATTCCGTGTAGGTCACTCGTATGTAGGTTAATTGCCATGAAGAGAGCTGCTAAGCAATCCTCCAATGAAGTCAAAACAAGAATCGCGCATGCATTTCCGTTCCCACTGTTTATGTTTTACGCACTGCAAACATAAATTGTTGACACACGTTTCGTGCACTCTCCACCATTTTGAGAACTTTCAGCGTTTTCTTGAATCTTTTACATTCTCTCTCAATTTATTGGTGTGAAATTTCACTCCAATCTGCATTTAAAACAACACTTAATTTGAACAGCCGTAAAACGCGCGAAATACGAAGTGCGCATGCGCCAAAATTCATTTTTGTCGTAAAAAGTCCACTTTTTTTCGAAATAATAAATTTTGGAATGCTTTGTTTGGAGGAGTTCAAAGTACTGCGGCTATCCAAGACTTCATTATGCTCTGGCAGGTTAATTACATGATGATTAATTCGGTTCGGTGTATTCAAGTGCGCTTGTCTTTGATGAAGACACAATCTCAAAGTACAATCAAATTTGCAACAGCTTCAACTGAAATTTGATGTTTCGAAGTATTTTTGAAAAGCCTTCGGCATTTTTTTCAAAACAATTCAAAAAAATTACAGAAATTGTCTAATTATTGTGACAATTATTCGAAAAAAATCGTTGCTTAAAAGTTTCCAAAATCAATTAGTCCGAAAACTTCAAAATTATCAATGACTCGACGTTTTCAGCGAACTGCTGTATTTTTTCGAATTTTTATCTTGCCATTACTTGTAGATCTTCATTTTTTACGACAATGTAATTTGGACTCCATCATAAACCTCTCTAATTACGAAAAATGATTCTCACTGGGATGGAAAACAAGGAGTTTTTCCCTCGGAACGTGCTGTGAGGTTTTTACCGGCTTTTTTCTTCGAGCGAATCTCGTGCTCACATTTCTCTTTCAAAGAAAGTCATGGCCAGACCCTGAACAATTTCGTATTGATTTAACCGTTACTATGAATTATTCACCCGGGGAGAATTTTCTTTTCAAAATGCATGAATGGGGAAACAATAACCGTAATGTCCATTGAAGTTAATTCAATATTACGCACTCGAGAACGAAAAGCTTATCATTTTTTGATTTGAGGTACTGCAAAAAACTTATTTCGATACACATTTTCAACCTCGACTTTGGCATTAATTAATTAATTAGTTAATGCCCGTGGAAAATTTTCATATATGAAAATATATGAAAAATATTATATATATATTAATATTATATTATATAATATTATATTATTAATATTATTAATATTATATTATTATATTATTAATATTATTATATTATATTATATTATTAATATTATATATTTCATATATGATTCATATATGGTCATATATGAATTTTGAACATATATGAACTCTTCATATATGATCATATATGAACATCATATATGACCTTTGAAAATATATGATTATATAGAAGATTTTGTAATTAACATGAAATAATAAATCTATGTAACTAATCATAGACTTTTCATTAACTAACATTTCCTCCCATGGAACATTTTTTCATATATGAATTTTGAACATATACGATTCATATAGATCATATATGAAAAAATGTTCCACGGGTGGATTCGTTGGAGCACTGATATTCTCATTTAACAACTAAATATAATGAAATAATGTTTCTTCGTTAACATGTTAAATGTACACAACGTACTGGATAGTTAATTAACGTTTGTTTAATTAATACTCGAGTAAGTTCTGGAAAAACACAGACTGTTTTATTTGGATTACTACGGTTGAATATGAAAGACTTGGTATACAAGTTTCTATTGACGCACGGACGATACATTCGATTACAATGAGCTGCAATGAGTGCTATCGATCGTCAAGTTAACAAGTACCCATTTGAAGGCTTACGCGCGTCTCCTCGACTGTGTTTATGAATTCATTATCTTCAGCTTAAATATCGGATACTGCCATTAACTACATCATTCCAGGATGCGTGTAAGCCGCTGCCAGACAATGCTTAAATCTCTTGTAACATCGCGTGAAAGGTTCTTCAAGCTGTGTAAAAAACTACTGTGAAAGTTCAGTTTTCATCTTATCATAGTTTGCTATTCTCCGAATCGACCGCTACCTCCACATCTTCCGCAACGTACACTGAGAGAAAAATTTCGTGAAATCAACAAAACAAAATCACCGGATCGGTAGTCCAAGCGGTAAGACGCTGGACTCCGGTCCGGGAGGTTCGGGGTTCGATCCCTGCCGGCGCGGGATTTTTTCGAATAAAGAAAAATGAACAAGATTCTCCCGCGGTCGGCATGG
>JABFQM010002142.1:0-16460 GCA_022816865.1 Zelostemma sp. ZL-2020 | reverse complement strand
AAATGGATAGTCGTTTATTTCTTCGCTGCTTTTTTTCTTTTCGTCTCATTTTACTCGACTTTGGTTGTTTTTTTCTGGCTTTTGAATGTTTGGATTCTTGCGGTGGAATGGAATTTCTCAATTAACATCATACAGTTGAAAGAACTTTTGTCTTGGCTTCAACATGTGTATTTAACTGAGGAGCTTTCGAGCGATCGCGCATGTTGAGCTTATTTCAGCTGGGGTGAGTGACCGCAAGGTTTATCCGCAGCTACTGCCAAAAAGTTGCTTGGAAAGTGAAAAAGTGGCCAAAATGTTTGACTCAATCGGTTCTCAAAATCATAGGGAGCGGAAAATCTGAATACTTTTTCGTGCAAAATGTATTCGTTTAAACTCGATTTTTCATTTGAATTAAATAAAGTATTTCCATGTTTTTGTTTTATTCGATTTGAGCCAAAAGTTGTTTAAAAAACGTGGAAAGAAAAATGTGTTTCATAATTCGATCGTTGCGTCAATCTTTTTCAATTAAAAACTGCGGGAGAATGGTGATCTCGCCATTTTTTTTTGTTGCTATTCCCATCTCGGTCGGTCTGCGGCTGATGGATTGATGTTCAAATTTGCAGGTCGGTTTTGTTGTTGCGAACCGGAGAATTAATTGTTACCAAAAACATTCGGTAGACATTTCTCTCAATACTGTTTTCATTTTCGATACTCTGCCGGCACGTTCCTTCAATATTAGTTCAGACTGCCGTCGAATATCTCTGCTATAGTTACATAATTTACGGTCGAAGTTTGTACACCACGAGGTCGAAATGGAATTTCCGGACTATTATCCGTGGGCACTGCGAAGCCCGTTGCGACGACGACGCTCTGCCAGTTGGTCATGTAAATTTTCGGGAAAACAAGACGAAAAGCAACGCTCATATGAATAATGCGCGGGAAGAAAATTTGCAATCACAAATTATTCCCGTATGCTGGACTACGAGAGAAGCCAGTCGACGACAGGCGACAATCCTTTACACCATTAAACCCCCGAAGCCTACACCGCTTTGTTCAAAGGTCCCGAATTTGTCGAGTAATCGCATTCCTGGATTTATACCGGGGAGAATTTCCATTTTTAGTGAACACGAAGTATTTCAATATCAAAGTGACACCTTTAAAAGAAATTACGCAGTTTTATGTACATGTAACGAAATAAATTGAATGGAATTGTTCGAAATGCACTAATGCCATTGCAAATTCCGTACCTCTATTGAACCAATGCATTTTTCGTAAAAAAAAGTGATTGCAAGAAATGTACCGATATTTTTTTCCGTAAAAAGGTAATCCCGTAACGTAAGGTTTCGTGCTTTTTTCAATAAACGGGTTTAAGCTTAAGGTAATTGAGCAATATCGAAATTCAATAGTAAAAGCCGGCGTCGGGTAGTTTTATTTTCGTATGGTTGGTCGTAAAATACTGTTTTCGCCGTGTAACAATAAGGGAAACACGATAAGTGGGGGGTAGTAGGTGGTTTGTGCAGGAGGGGAGAGTCCGACACGGTAGAAGCGCGCCAGTTCTCGAACAACCGCCGGCTGGTTACGAGCATTCGCGCGCTGGGTTCTCAAGTATTGAGTGAGCCGCAGTAGTTCTTCGTAGCTGTAGTCAGCCACTGCTACCTTTCGCATCGCTAGTGTCTGCGGCGGCGGAGATGAAGTGAAGAGTTTTCCAGCAAGGATTTTCGCGGGAAGAGAATGGCAAGAGGGATTTCGATTCTGCTCGTTTTGCTGCCGATCCTGGCTGTCGCGATAGGTTCGTTAATTCCTTTTCTTCCCGCGCGAAGAATCAGTCAATATTGAACGAGCTAACGCGCGTTTCCATTAAATCCAAAGTAATGCTTTCTCGAGGTCGTTTCCTAATTAGCTTAAACAATTGCAGTCTTATTTACGAGCGGCTTAACATGTTTATTCTTAATTGTCCTACGTTATTCCCTTTGTTCCGAAGCGCTCCTCGGAAAACTCGGAGAGTGTTGACAAACAGAAATGCATGACTTTGAACACGGCGATACTCGGGGTTTACAGAGAAAGTGGTCGTTTTCATCGGCGCGTGTTAACGCGTTAGTCACGCTCGACCGTATTTATGATAAGCAAATTTAGCTACATGCACGTTGCGTCGAATTGTCCGCGTACGTGTGCGAACGCAGACAGGTGGGCGGCGTTCTGCGATGCAGTTCGAATATTTCGATCTCGTCTTTAAAGAAAACATGAAATATTTTATGTATGAGCTCAGCGCGAAAAAACGACGCCCGATTGTTATCCAATAGCGAGCAAATCGCCGCTTATTTCGAGGAAAAAGCGGGAGAACTTTTTGAAAGACCGATAATTGCGAAGCGAATGGCGCAGCTTGAACGCATGCAGAATGAATCGCTTGTTCAAAAATCACGATGGAATGAAAGTTATTGAGAAATCCCGTATCATCGGTTGCACGAGTTGTTTATGTAGAAGAGCAAATTTACTCGACTGGAAAAATTTTTCTCGATCGAACGATTCAGAAATTCGTTTTAAAATATAATCGTATCGCGAAAAAATACGCATCACCTATGTCGCTTTCTGAACGGCATATCAAACGTTTTAAATCAGTGACCTATTTCACGGTTCCATTTAATATCGCATTTTCATCCATCCACTTCTGAAAAGCTTTCATCATTATTGAATCAATCCGCGTAATAAAACCTATTAATCAAATAAATTTGCATTGTACCGCGAGACATATTTCTCTCGCGTACGCGCAGGTCTATTATGATTGAAAATATAGTTTTGTCGGTACTTATAATTATTTATCACAGGCTTTTGTTTTTACACAAGGCCGTAGTTTGAACAATTTTCCGGCTGACCACAGCCAGGTCAATCCACTTGGCATGCAATTCAAAATCAAGCACAGTTTTTACTCTACAAACACTCGAGTGTTTTCAGATGAATTCATGTATATAGATTTTCATGCACATATACCTCGAGAGCAAATCGATATCTCAAGTGCTGTCCGGTGTAGCGTCGTTTTTACATATAGAATAACTTATATGTTCAAAGCACAAAGTAACGAGTTTTCACAATTTTGCAGTTGATTGGAAAGGAAAACTTGAAGCTTTTATTGCATTTTCAAAATCCACGGTGTTAATTTACCTGTTTGTTGTAACGTAACGATAATAGGAACGATGTAATCGCGCGACGTCATAAAACAGTGAGTTTATATTTGATTGTTGCACGAATAGCGTGCATAAGGTTGAATGCCGGGGGAGTCTATTGATTCGGTATTGTTGATGCTTCAGACACGATGCGACCACAGGCTTTTTTGCCAGCGTTCACCATTATGACGCGTTCATACATTTTTTTACGCGTGGGTTATTATTTCGGTCGTGTTCGTACAAAACGGGACTTTTGTCTCGAAAAAAACGAAATTAGAGAACCGAACAAACTAATTTCGATCGTAATGGGAAAAGTCGACTTTTCATTCACCGTAGAACTTTCGGAAAATGGCCCAGTTCATTTGAAAGTGTTCTTTTCCCATTAAATGTTTGATATTTGAGTTTTCCCGCTGTGAAACTTATTAAGACATTTGCATATTAAATATCCACCACGAAACTTTTCCTCGTATAGTTTCCCATTACTCATTGGAAGTACGAACTTTCATATAATTTCATTTCGCTTTCTACAATTGTTGGCAAAATTTTACGTCCTCAAACGTTTCGCGTTACTTCATTCACCTCGTGAATCGATCAAGTTCTTCGAACGAATGAATTTAAGTTTGATTATATTTTAATATTCCAATTTGCGTGAATTTAACGCTTCGCTATTAAGTACGAGCATTTATCCGTTATTTTAAGAAGCCGGAGAAATAATTATAATGAGAAGTGGAAGAGAAATGATTAGAACGTGGTAAATTTCTATACGATTTATTAAATTAAGTTGAGAGTGTACGTTTCCTTGCCCTCTTTACGTGAAGGATCACATTCATCGCTCTTATACGAGAGATTATGAAGTAGCATTAATACAATTCAGTCAACGAAGTCGCGGCAGTTCGTGTTTCCCAAGTTTACCTCGGTATATTTAAACGGATATACGTGATATATACGTGATTTACTAGACTTCCGAACGTCTGAGAAAGGCTAAGAATGAAGCAACGAGAAAACGTTAAATACAAGACGCACGAAGCCTCACATTTCGCTTCACGTGAAATGTCACTTCAAGAGCAATCAAGGAATTAGTTCGTACTAGAAGCAATTAATTAACTATCAAGAAAAAAAAATTCATCGACTTTTTGTCACTGCCTCAATTGGGTTTCACAATTGACGTTTTAATTTAAATTCACTCCTGCACTGAAAAATTTATAACTCGGAAATATTTCACTGCGTAAATAATGATTACCAAAATTGTTTTTAAAGCTTGTAATGACATCCGAGTTTCTTAAAAATGTCTTCCTGAATTGCCATGCGTATTTCTTTTCTTCTCTTGATTTTTAAATTCACACTCGACAAATTTTAATAACGAAATGAAAAAAATGGTTCGCACGTTATCAAAAATTACACAATACATTGCGCGAGTTCTGTGTGATTCGGAAGACGTTTTTTGGTCTGGTTGCAGATAATATTTGGGTAGAAAATTGTAGTACAGCCGGGTGAACAGAAATGTGATTGATTCCATCGAGTCGCAATATTTCGCAAGAAACGAAAACGTTACTTGTCATAGCAGCGCTTGATTCAAACCAATTTATTGTACGCGGTTGGTCCCTCGATGGAAATAAATTATTCATACGGATTGGAAATTCGCCCGCATTTTCACTTATCTGGAATCCAATGCCGCGCTTATGTAGGGTATAAGTGATCCCTTTCTTAAAGCGCCATTCGACTTCTTTTAGAAGAGCTCGATCTTGCGGAAACAGATTTACACCGACACGAGCAATCTCGCGACTCGGCGCGTTAATGCAAATTTAACGTCCCATTACAAGTAATTGAATAATCAACTGCCTGCCGTACCCTCCATATTTTCCCTCGGGATTGCCGCTCACTGGATCAGACTATAATTTCATTACTAGAATAAATTTCGTAGGCAAATGACGAAAAAAAATCACCCTGCCGAATGAAACTTTTATCATCATTGATGAATTTTCGTTTCTCTGAAAGTTCAGAAATCAACCTCCATCATTAATCATACCAACGGAAATGAAACGAGAAGATTGCTCGTTTTCTTGGGTGTAAATTAGTAACGGAAAGCAATTTTCGCGACAGAAAGCAATCAATCAGGAAATAATACGCTCGACAAAAAAAATATTTGATAAGATTCGAGATTTAAGTTATACTCGATACCGAATCTATATTGGTAAAGAAGAAAGATGAAATTTTATCGTTAGACAAAACTCGAGTTGCTCATTTTATTTCTGATAGCTTGCGGGTTTGTGGTGTCAAATGAGCTTTTGCTATCTTGACCTAAAATAATGACATTTATTCCTTCACGGATAATATCGAACGAAATGTCAGGAAAATTACTTGTTTCTACGTGAAAATAGAACTCGGGCAATCTCATAATAATAGAACGTCGCGAGTCAAGCGATATCACGCACGAGCAGTCAAGAACCAACACATCGGTATGCAACTTGCGGGAAATTCTTTTTCCCCGGAGAATCTGATTTTTGAATTACACAAATTTTTCTGATTTCATCTCGTTTTTAATGGAATAAGTTCTGCTCGTCGTCGCCGGGAATTCCAGTCGAATACGATGGATGGTCGGGTCGAATAATGTTTCAACTGTTCAAATTCCTCGTGGTTATTGCCGCGGTCAGCTTCATCTTCGCGCGTGTCAACGACTGAACGTCGGAAGTAACTTCGAGGGAAGCGCCATAAGGTTTTTTTATAGGAAAGGAACTTTGAGGAACGTAGATCCTGGGTGAAATGTCGAGAATTCCAGAAGGGTACGTGCCCTGCTCGTCACATTCCATCCGGATCTTTTCGAGACATTTTCCCGGTTCTCGTTTCTGGACTAGTAACCAAAAAAAATTATGACGCACATGCCTTCATCTTCAGTCCACGGTAAACTGAAAAAAAGCAATCCTGTACCTGTCGTATCGGATAATCGTCAACTCCCCGAGGGACGTAACTGGGTACGGTAATAGATCGTTCTCCACGGGATGCTACTTCTCCCCCTTCATACTCCGTTCGACTCGCTTCATTTCTTTCTCTTGTTCCTATCTTACGCCACTTGCATTCGACGTTTATGCACCGCTGCAAACGTTCTCCGTCCTTTTCCCTCAACGGTGCTTATTTTCGCTGGGAGATACGCTTGTATGATTTATCGCGAACTTTTCATTGTTTGAGCAGAGAAGACTGGGAATAAATTTTGCCTTCGAGAGAAGTTTACGTTCGTGGTTGGAAAAATTGATTACTTAAATGTAAAAGTAAGCTAGGAATACGATAAGATACGATGTTGCGTTCACTCCGCGCTATCCGTAATTCCTGAATTTCAGGGATACTTTTGAAGAGCTCAAACTTTTGAGTGGCACATAAAATAATAATCTGATGGTACATAGTTAATCGTAAAACATTGTAGCATCCTGCGGAATTGCTTTATGAAATTAGTAGGCGTAACCCGTACTTTAACGCGATAAAAGTATGAAATTCGAGTAGTAAAGATGAATCCTATTATTTTAATTTGATAAAATTGTCGTACTTATTGAAATGTCGTATCCAACACGTTGTGAAAACATGGAAAAAGAGAGAATAAAATTAATTAATCCGATTAAGGAATATTATATAAGGAGTGATGTAAATGAGATTATGTGCATGCAGCTCAAGAATTTCTCGACTGATATAGACCATTATGTACACTTGGTTCAATAAATAGTTAAATGCTGATTCACGGGCACCGAATTAGCATCGAATGTAGTTCAATTCAATTATCGCTATGGTCGTACAACTAAAATAGAGCGATCATTTCCAACATTTTTTCTCAAGCTATTTGAAAATTGGAAATTCATAATTGATCAATCAAAATCAAAATCCTCTTATAGTAAAGTACTCAGAGTCGTGTAAACATCCAAACGTTAAACTCTTCAAAATGTTTTATTTTGATCCAGTTAAATACCACGTAGGATTTTATTTTTCCCAATCATATGGAATTACGGCGATTTCTTCCTATTCGAGAATGACGTGGAAAAGTATGGACTTTGTTTCTTTGTATCTAATGAAGGGCTTAACGCCCCCTCCATTGTATCTCTATAAGGCACCATAAAAATTCCACTCTGGCATCTTCGCTTTGTCACTAACGTTTGTCTCGCAAATCCATTATTTGTTGCCCAGACTAATACCTACAGATAAATCTTTTCACGATGCCGTATTTTTCTGCTTCTTATTTCATCCTCGTGTCGTCTTCTACAAAGTAAATCACTGCGATTCATGCTCCATTCAGTAAATATAAAGGGCGCCGAATTGTAACGACCCATCAAGAAGAAAGTCACTTCGATTGTTAGACTGTCTTCCTGTCACCCACAATTCGCCTCGTCATCATCCATTTGCAGCTTTTTCTCGGGTTCCATTTTTCCACCTCGCCTTTCATAGACTATAGATATTCATTTGGCAGTGGCGCATCGTGTAGTTTCTCTATTACGCTTTTCTTATATCGCGTCATTCGAGAATAACGGTAATAGTAACGCCACGTAGAAAATTGCCACGTAAAGTAACTACGTTATTTTTGACACTGAAAGGTTGTAAGTTGCAATTTTCTCCAGTTAAATTTCCAATTGTTCCAGCGAGGTTACGGATCGAGAAGTCCGACACCGTGAACATTTATTAGTTGTTCTTTTTCGTCACAGCCATGTCTATGAATTTTGTGAATATGTTCGATTTGGAATTCTAGGCGATCATTTTATCGGAATATTTTCGAGAAACGGCTTGTGGTAACGATTGTAACGATGTTATAGACCTTTGGGGTTGAGCTAGGAACGTCCACTTTGTCTCTTTAGCCTCTCCAGAACTTTCAAAGGTGGTCCATTAGCTTTTAGCTCCGTCGGTTGCTTGCGAATTACACGCGCACCCTGTCGACTTCGTCATCACCAATATGCGTTTGAATGAAGTTACTCTATCTAATATTCCAGCATAACTCACTTACACGCCTACGTGCATTTAACATGAACTCAATGCATGTTACTCATACGAAGACAATGATACGATACAGTGAAAAAATGAAATCGTAAAACCGTCATCGTAGATTATAAATCTTTCACTCATTCAAAGTGCGATTATATACTCGAACGGAGAGCATTTATCCATTCTGAACTTTTTATGTGAAAAAAAGGTAAGACAATTTGTACTAGTTTTGTAAATGGGTCGCTTTGGCGCATAAGTGAGGGAGATTTGGTTTTTTCATGCACAATTTTTTGCTTTACGTCATACTTGGCACATTTATAAATCACGAGTTCACCTCGAAAAGACTGGTGTGAATTATTTCGCATCAAAGGTCATTTTTACCTTTTGCAGACATTCGTTTCGAAGCGGAACGACGTTAAATGTGTCGCCGGTTGAAATTTCCTCTCCTTGGGTGCGCGAATTTTCTACATTTTCAATGTTTTTTTGATTGTAACCAAAAGATTTTTTTTTAATGCCACGAATTTTGTTCCGAAAAAGGTAAACATTGTAAACTTTATTAAATTATTACAATACTTTTCTTTGTGTAAGGAAAAAGCACTTTTGTATCTACCTAATAAAAAATTAATTAAAACATGACACGAAAAGCTTTGAAAGGAACAAAGGGTTCATAAAACAACGCTCTCTCCTAACGAATTTCACGTGCATTGAAGTGCGAAAAACAATCCTTCAAACAATAACTTTGACAAAAGTGAAAATTTTTCAAAAAGCCTTCAAATAAATGTAATAATACCTTCCAAAAGTAGGACGACGAGTTTCAATTGATATTACTCGCTTGTCTCTTATAAGTTTTGTTAAAAGCAAATGAGCGTAAAATACACTTTTCCATCTTTCAAACCGAATGTTTCCGAGCCTTCAGATATTGGAATACAAAAAATATTCAACTGGTGGTCTTTGCAACTTTCTGCTTGATACACATATATTTTCTGTGCTCGTGAACCAAAGTTTGAAGTGAAGTGGAACCAATCAAGCCCATGAAACACGCTAAAAAGCTTAATTAAAAACGCCAGCAGTTCAGCAGTTATGAACTTCCAACCGAGAGAAAGAATTGAAAACCTAGTTTCTCAATTTTTTTGGAAATTTCAAGATCCTTTTTCCGTTCTTTCGAAACGAAACTACAAATTCAATTTCAATGAATGCTTGGAACGGAAAAGCCTTCATCTGTATTAAAACAAGATAAACTTATCAAAGTACTGTACAAACGTAAATCGAATCGCGTGTATCAATTTAGGGATTTGGTCGGGATTCTGGAAAGGCAAATAATACACAAGGTAGTATGATATTCCTTAATTAAGATTCGAGCAGGCGTGTTTACGTGAACGTAATACATTTCCATATCTCGAAACTGTACCGTAGAGATTGTTAAATATTGTGGTAAAGGGAATTCCACTCAGTTTCATAAAAAAATGAAAAACGTACGATGAGTCTACGGACGTTTTGCAAAAACCCGGTTTAGATATCCGTTTTAAATACTGAAATAGCATTAACGAGAACGTTGCCGTGGAGGATTCATCTACGTTACTTTGGTTACGTTTCACAATGTTTCGTTATCTCCTCTATAATAAAACTGAGCAATAAAGTCCCAATCTGCTTTTTCTACAGCTCGCTGATGTATTCTTTACCTTTTATGTAGAGCTTGATTGAAATTGACTCGTACGAGTTCTTTGTGAGATACTGCGAAATTACTGAAAGCTCATATACGAGCGTCGAATCGTTCCATTCTGTCGTTTCGTCGACCCTCGCAGAAAATCTCTGTAATAAAAATGCTTCGAGCAGCGTTATATTTCGGTACATTCAACTCTCGTCCATTTTAAATCGAAATGTAGCGGCACTTTTTGTATAGTTGAAATAACCAAGATTTTGAATTTAATAAATGAAAGTTAAAATAGAGGGTAGTTTACTGTACAGTTGTGTTATTGATCCAAACGGTCAAAATTATACGTTGCTTAAAAATACACAAATTTTATTTACCTTTAACGTCGAAATAAGTCGACTTCCGTTCATTCATCCGGCAAAACTGCGGAACGTAATATCGAGCTTTCGTTTCGTATAATGTTTCGCAACAAATGGAACGAGTTATATGTGCACGGGGAATAATATATAATGTCGGCCGATAGAGTGGACCTTAAAACCCGGTTCCATTTGCAACGTTGTATTTCCGAAGTAAATATTCTAGAAAATAATTCGTATCTATTGATTATATACTTGGCACAGGCGCCAGAACACGCGCAAATTTTCACACCGAATTGCATTATTTTCCCGACTAATGAGCGCTTCGTGACGAGAGTTAAGCTTTGTTTCCAATTTCCAGTTCGGTTCGTACAAATTGCGTTTTTCATCGCTTGATCCACGCGGTTCCAAATTCGGTTTCCCTAAATTTTCCAAAGTCCACGGACCCGGTCAGTTCGGCAAAGGCAATTTATAAACTCGGACATTCGAGTTTACATTTTCACGTGCACGGAAAGAAATCAGACGTCATACTTCTTATCAAACTTTCCCACGTTTGCTCTCGGGGGTGAATTCATGGTGTTTTACTGAACTTTTGCTTCCCGCACTTGCCGTTTTTTTTCCTGCACCTACTTTTCAGATATACTCAACTTTTCCTTAGAGAATACCGAGCATCTTTGCAAGGATTAAATGTCTCGCGTTGAATAAAACTCGAGCGAATACATTTATATAAGTTAACATGGACAAGGAGCTGAGCAATTTTTAATTTTTTAAATCTTTTTTTTACGAAGACCCTGACTATGGAGTGTGCATAAGAAGTTTTTCTGGTAAGTTCCGAGTCCCCAACGTGGAGAACTTTTCTGCCATTGGGAAAGTAATATCGGCGACAATACCTCGCGGCGCAATGCTCTCGCGACGTGAAAAGAGAAACTGAAAGGAGAGAGGAATTGGCTCTGAAAGAAATAAGAGAGACGCGAAAGTCAAAGAAGGAAAGATGTATTACGTTCGGGCGAAAAATGCCGAACGCACAATCTCAACCCCCCTTAGGTAAAGGTGAGCTTCTCGGGTTAAATCAATTAACAAATCACGGTACGAATTTTTCATTTATTTATTAACATCATCCGCTACATCGTTGTTTCCTCAAAATAAAATGTTTGCAAAAAAGTATATCTCCATTTCTGCAAAAACATGTTTCAGGAGAGAAATGAAATATCATAAAAGTGAATGGCGTTTGCTCGCAAGAACAACACTGTGTAATAGTTCTGGTTTTAAGTGTGATTAAGTCCAAAGAAAACTTCGCATGAGCCAGATGAACTCTGTATGATAACGATGTAACCCGCGCTCGTAAAGCCGCGATTTTATTTCACAAAGAGAAGCCAGGTAAGTTTTTTAAGCTCTTCGCATTTCGTAACAGATGTACTGTAAAATGAGAATTTACTTTTTTCGCTACGGAAATATTTTTTACAACTCAGCTTTCTGTTCGCGTCCTTTTTTAGAATATAATTCGAGCATCTAATTTTTCAAATCAGTTTTCGCGATTCATTCGCAATGTTAAGGGGTTCCTCCACATTTTAAATTTATTAATATCATTTTGAAGCGCACAATGAGCATGATTTTGAATGTTAATGAGCTTTAATTATGTAAGACACCGCCCTGTTGAGTAGAGAACTACTTATTTACATAATACTTTTGCGCGTATGAATATTCATTAGCGAAATGCGGCTCGGTGGATGTTTTTTTACTCCGCGAGAGTTTTAAAATGATGTGTAATGTTAAACCCAGCTGAAAGGAACTGTTTATTATGCATATTCGTAGGTGTATGCGTTATATTCGAAAGGTTCATCTAATTAAACACGAATAATAAGTATTTATAACCAAATTTTGTTTCCAAACGTTTTAAGGGAACATTTAATTGGTCACGATGCAGCGCAATAAGGCTTGCGTCGTACATTACAAATGCAAGTTGGCACGCAGCTCGGACAGTTGGACCTTATGAAATTTCATAACCGCGCGTCAGAAAGTTTATTCCAGTCGAGAAAAAATAATGTCGGAATTTTATCTGTACACAGATGCCGTAACATATTCCGACTCCTCTGAATAATGCAGTGAGATAAAAACGCGAAGCCGACACGGGTGAAATTTTCATCACCCTTTTTTTCGCAGTAAAAAAGTTGGCAGTTGTATAACAATTTCGCAGCATCGATCGTCCGCATCTACCGGCCGTCACTATTTCACAGCGAGCGAAATGCGGGATGTATGGTTTGTAATGTTTCCACATTGTCTCTCGAATTCCCGCTCCTTTCCGAGCACGGTAATGCGGTATTCCACGCTCTTCTTTCTTTTATTTAACCAAAGCTCTCGTCTAATTCACGTTTTCAGCGTTTCGGTTTTACCTCGAATGAGAAGCGAAAAGGTTCATTTGCGACCGCACATTTAGTTCATTAGTGCCAGTATTTTAATGACGTGGCTTGCAATTTTTTTTCTTCTCTTTCACCCTCGAATCACTCTGGAATGAACTATAACTGTGAAACTGTTAAATTGAAATTACTTTCTGCATTCCACTCCACTTTCGAGTCCTCCAGAATTCCCTTTATTGTTTACATTCATCCTGAATGGTTCCTCATTTCTCGACTACGGTCCTTTTTTTTCGCGTTATTAGCGTCAAATTAGAATTGGATCATTCTCGACAATTCCAGAATGCCCTCAGGCGAAATAGACTCGAGCGCGAATTGATCTAAATTTTCGCGAATTATTTTCCCTTTTCGCATTGCGCTTAATGAAGTCGGAAGCAAATTGAATTCGTTTGTAGGAAATAACGGTGTACTGGAAACTTCCGACAGGTTATAAATTATATGGGATTTGCGAATCGAATCGAATCTCGATAGATTGTCACACCACTGTCCTAGAACGTTAGCAGGTGCAACGTCGTTAATTCACTTTTTCTTCCTATTATCATCGATTTTTGTGTTACTTCGAGCGTATCTCGCGATAAGATTGACGGTGTATAGCGCGGCACAGAAAATGTGCTGATAGAACGAAAACGATGATGTCGTTTCAAAGAATGCAGACCTGATAAAGTTATTCATGATGTCTTTAGATTCTTCAGAATCAGATCGCACCGGGCAAGTTTTATTTCACGCGGTAGCTCGAAATACTCGGAATATCGAAACAAATTCTTCCGGGAAAGAATGCGATAAGGTTTCGACCTCGGGTTGGACCGTTGATGGACGATCAAGGGTTTGTCCAATTTCGCAACAAATAAAAGCGATAAATTAGAAATGTTTGAGCGATGAAAAGTTTTTGGGCAAAGCCTCGTGGCGCTTCATGCGAACGCGTTGAATGACGAGTAGTAACGACAGAAACGTGTCAGCCAGTAGTAATGGTTTGCGGCTGTCAGCCAACATCAGTTATGACTATGTATCAATTCGCTGTGGGTTGTTGTGAACACTCGATTGAACTGTGGTCGTCCCACGGTTCCCAAATCCCAAATGCAATGCGCAATTTAAAGTTTGGGCTTCGAAACTTGTACACCATGTTAATTTTCGTAAATTAACATGGATTTTTCTAGTTTTAAAAAAAGAAATGGAAGAAGAAAAAATGTATCGAAAATTACGGTTTATTTAAGTGTTAAAATTCATCTTTGTACGATGTTGATTGGCGAGTGACTGAACAATAAAACGACAGTTTGCAAGAATTTTGACATAGAATAAAGCTACGCGTGACGTTGGCGGTTTTAAGAAACCCATGTCGTTTAAAGCCTGGCGTAGATATCTCTATTTCTCGAAAAGCCCGTTTTTATGGAACGACACGGGATATAACCTCGACGCCGTTCGCCCCCGACCCACGACCTATCGATGGCAAAAGGAATCCCGGACATATAAAGCCTGATGTTGCTCGTTGCTGTATATTTTCGAAGGATAGAAGGATGCTCTCTCCCCAACGTGTGCCAGGAACTTATTCCACTCCACGTCTTATCCGTGCTGGGCGTTACCGGAGTGCTCTCAAAAACTTGTTTCAGGATCCATAAAAATGTTGAGATGTTTGGGTTTCACGCGACTTTGAGTCGCCGAAACATTATCGCTCTTTGTCGAAATCCATTGAAGATTTGAGAAATTTTTTGCTTCAATTGTCTCTTCCACGTTTGAAGAAATGAAATCCGAGATCACTCGACTCACAATTTACTCTTGAAAGGTTCTTTCGAGTAGGAATCCATTTACAGTAATTCGATTGTAAAGAACATTTTTTTTAATTTTACCCCCCTGGAAAGGAGTGAGGAAGTGACTTTGGAATTACATGAAAAATATTGGCGTGTTTTACAAAAGTTGCATTGTGTATACGTTACGAGGTTAGCAGAAAGAAGTTCGCTCGCATTATTTACATATAGATCGAATAAGCATTCGCCTTTTCCATCATGAAAATTCAATAACGGAACGAGTCTTATTTCCTTTCATCAATATGCGTGCGAATAAAACAAATACGTAGCAAATATGGGATCGATATCTCTTTTATTCCTTCAATATCTTCATTTCTACAGTCACGGAAATCCTTATAACTCTCTCAAATGGGAAATTCAAAATTCCTCGACGTTGAAAATGCGACTATTAGTTTCAATGTTCCGAGCTGGAAAAAAGTCACATAACCCGTGAAATATCGTGGGGTGTTGGCATAGTTGCAAGCTGCTAGGCCGAAAAGTCGTTTACGCCGTGGACAAATACGACGCTGCCATGTTTCACCGTAACGTTTCAGCCGTCAAGGCCCACAGGTGTTGACGCGCAGGTAAATATCCCGGCTGGAAAAATAAAGAGGGCATCGAAGTAGCCCTAGCTCGTTTTTCCCTACTTCTAATCGGGCCCTACCTTGACATGCCATTTTTTCCCTTATTTTACATTCTCGAATACCGTCGTTGTTATTTTATTATTAGAAATAACTAATATTACAATTTAAAAAAAAACTTTCAAGGATGTTTCTTATTAGTCATTTGTATAGTTTACGAACCCCAGAACAGAAATTTTTGTGTCTTACCTAAGATTCGCACGCTATCGACTGGACTAAAGTCAAATGCGGATTGAAAAACGTGGCTCGAGCCTGCACAGGCATGCCCCAAGTAGGAAAAATCTAGCCAGGGCTAGCTACGAAATTTTTCTGGCCGGGTACCGGAAAATATCCGTGGGAAAATTCGCTGCTTTACGTTTCCTCAGTGCCCGTATCGCCCGTCTATTAGCCATTTCTTTTTCTTCGTTGATTTACGAGGACGCCGAGAGAAGCAATTTCAGCGGCTCGACGACCTGACGCTTTCTGCGACGACTGTACGTGACTCTGGAATTGCATAATGGATAAGGAAACAGAGGAACAATTGGAAAAAGAAAGTTTTATGTAAATCGCAGCCTTCGAATTGCCACCTTTGTAAAGCATCTTATGTATTTTCATAAAACTCGCTGTTTTCTTCCGGCGTCATTAAAACGCTGAAATTAGAGAATCTTTTATTTTAAATAGTCGAGGGGGATTTCGGAATTTTCGGAAAAAACGAGGGGGCTTGTAACGAGTCTTGCCAGCCATTAAAATTGAATATAACTACTTTACGAGCGTCCGCCTAACGTCATTGAAAAAGCGAATGAAAAACTTGTGACGCCCAAGAAGAGCCAAGTTCCGCTAATTTAATCGGGCAGCGGTGAAATTACCGGCGACGAAACTCACCGTGATAAACTGCATAACTTGTAAAAGCTCTTGGAAGGCGTTTCAACGTTGCCGATATTACTATGCAGTCGAATGTTATTTACAAGTTTCCCTCGCGTTTACGTTGTAATTTTTCAAGCTTCTGATTTTATCTCATTTTGTCAGCGTAGAAACGTTATTTTCCACTTTTCTCCAAAAAAAATAACGATGGAAGTGAAAAGCTGAAGGGATGATAAATCTCGAAGAAAAATCGTCTCATTAATAGCGCCGATTTATGAAGGAATCTTTTATAAGTCTCGGGAGACATGAAGAAGTTGCGAGTCTCTAACGGTTCGAGTTATTAATGGTGGGATTAGCAGAATGATTCATTCAACTTCCGAAATGCTACAAACTGCCTAACAGTGCATCCATTTCATCGGTTTGAAGTTTATTATTATGACGTATTTGTTTTCAGCATTTCTAGAGCAGAGGTTAATCATCTTTTCTCAGGAAAAATACATGATCTATGTAACTATTTTTCGAGAATATTTTCGCGAACTTTCCATTACTTTTATCATAATGTAACGTAAAGATTGCAAAATTGAACTTCAGTCATACAAGTTCGATGTTTTATTCTGCCGTAATTGGTGCAGTAAATATAATTGACGTAGTCGCGTCGAGCTTCTTCACAAAACAAATACACATAATCACAGTAAA
>JABFQM010002141.1:0-16467 GCA_022816865.1 Zelostemma sp. ZL-2020 | reverse complement strand
GGGGGGGGGGGGGGGGGGGGGGGGGGGGGGGGGGGGGGGGGGGGGGGGGGGGGGGGGGGGGGGGGGGGGGGGGGGGGGGGGGGGGGGGGGGGGGGGGGGGGGGGGGGGGGGGGGGGGGGGGGGGGGACTACACAATAATATTTTCGTTGGATCAATTTAAATAGTACCTACTGTTATTATGAGTATCGCAAACAGAGTGTCAAACGATTTCAGTAGATCATTTTTATACTGTAGAACAAAGAATTGAATGCGAGCTCCAAAAAAACGTGCAAATAAACTCTTCAGTTTGCTGAAAAACTTATAATCCTCTTTTAAATACTAAACGCTGAATTGAGGGAAAACATGAGTAGGATTTAGTTTCATTGAAACTTAATTGCATTAAGTGTATTTTTCATATATACTTTTATTTATAATGATTTAAAAGATGCGATTTAAAAGAACCTCAAAGGCGCGCTTCTTTCGACATTTAAAATACATTAAAAATCCGACTTTTTGCAGATAAATTATTTCTTGAGTTGAGTCGAGCAATGTTAAATCTACATCAGTTTTAGGAAGATGAAAAGTCTATTTTCCAGTAATTCAAATATTTCTTTAAACATTGCTATATTTCGTAGAAAAAAGTGTCTCGACGATGTAAAAGAGAATTCTTTCACAACGATTAGATACAAATTCTAAAAAAACCCTCTTATCACTAGGACAAAAAAATGATGATACACGTGACGAGTTTAATATTAAAATCCAGAATGATAATTTTTTGCTCAATCTTAGTTTATGATTTCAATTTTATATTAATTTTTATAATCAACGTTTGCATGCGCTCTCAAAATGTTTAAGATAATTTTGAAAAAAATTACGACGCAACAATTACTCACATCAACAATATCTTCACTACAGTGAAAGAAAAGTTACATCGTGTATTGACCTCTGATATTTCTTACTAGCGACCCTCTACGTAAATCATAGAAATCATTGATTACAATGTTGGATTCGAAGAAAGGAAACGAGTGAAAAAATTATTATTCTTCGAATTAACATTAACATAAGTTTATTCTCAATTAACGTTTGAATATATTTAGGAAATTCGGGCATGTTTTAAGTCAAACATGATGTAAAGCTAAAGCTCATTGGTAATAAAAATTGTAGTTTTGGATAAAAGTACAAGAAAGGTTGAAACCAAATGACGAAAAAAATTATTCAAATATGAAATGGAAAGAAAGTTGATAAAAAAGATGACGTAAGTGACGGCGAAGTGTACACATGCGAAAGGAAGGAATTTTAGTCCGAATAAAAAAGCAAGTTTGCAATTAGTCCGGCTTACTCCAATTTACACATTTTCACGCCCAAGGACATTCATTTTTATATTCAAGAGCACTTTTAATGGAACTTGATGATTGTTACTAACAACTCGAGAAACTCTCTATTAATAATCATATCTGAGAAATGTTTCGATCGAAATGTTATGACATAAATATTGAATGAATCATGTGTTATCAAAGTGACATCGATGATACCCCAAACGTATTTCATTGTAAACGTAAACTATGCAAATGTGTGCTGTTTTTTCCTTCAATTTTAATGTCATGTAATAATGTCGGTAATAATATCAAAATCAATCCGCGATTAATGTCAAGTGCTTAACATATAATCATTAAATGTTATTAATTGTATTTAGTGGTATATTTCATAATTTGACAAAGGATTTTAATATAAAATTGCAATATTTAATTACGATATTCCGGGAATGACTTTGAGTTTCTATTTCAATAGACCTAAATCAAATAATCTTCGCGTGTATGTACATTGATGTGACCTCGCGTAATTGATTAGAGGCTGAAAATGAAATATTACCACTTGAACTATGTGCGATACGAAATCGAAATTTCGCGAACGTCACGCCAGAACTGCCGGAATTTACATTTCTTTGGACTTTTCACCGTCACCTTGTGACTCATATGTTATAGTTACATCTTTTTACAGTTTGATCACACAGAAAAAAAAAAAACGGAATGGTCTTGTCGTAAAATGCGAACCCCGATTGGAGGAATTTGATTGATAGCTACGTTTTAGTGACTGTAATATTATATATTAAGTCAACGATTTTAATTTAAGTGGAAATTAAGTAAGGATAACAATGACGACAATACATGTGCATTCGAGAGAAGCCGCGAAGCGCGAAAGGGACGATTTCGTAATTTACTTTTTTATACAAAAGTGAATTAAAATGGACTGAAAGATTCGCCTTTCGTTCTCTCGAACATGATCCACTGAGATGTTCAGTAAATGAGTGTTACGTATTCACATAATATTATACAGCGCATAAAAAAGCAGCTCTGATCGTAGTCCGCACCAAATCGTTTAATAACGTTTTTTTGTTTCTTCTCAAAGTGTAACGTACCGAATGAAGACACGAGCGCATACTTTCCAAGACATATCAGTATAATTTTAATTACCCCGTAATTTTAACGAGACTCGATTACAATTTTAAAGAACACAGCTTTGTGCGATTATTGTAACGTTATCATAACTTTTTATGGCAAAGATCAACGGGCACATTTTTTAAAAGTATTTCGCGGTCGCACTTTCTATCCCATTATTTTGGATAACGCTGCATTTTTATTGCACTACATCGACTATTATAAATTATGTACCCACGAATAATTATTATAGCCAGTTTCAAAGTGTCAAGTCATCATTTCCAATGAATCATATAAATTTATTGAGATGTAATTTTGATGACAAATGCATCGCTCTCCCCTAAACGTGCATGTAGTTAAAGCGCATGTAAATGCGAAAAGAAGATCTTGCCTCCGTTATTTCATTTATTCGAAGAATTTATGGTACCTATCGAGCATTGCGTTGGAAGGAAAGTATAATGAAACTTGAAGCGGCGGGACAAGGCAATTCCAAATCCGGTTGGTTTTGATTGACGAGTTGAATATGCAAAGATTCATAAAAAATGCATTGGTTACGGTCGGTAATTTGGTATCGCCTTGATAACTTGGTATAAAAAACTTGGAACAAGATGTCCTTTTCGCTAGGTGAGAAAACGTGCTACATATCAGTTTTCTGCCATTGTTGCGCTCTTCACCCAATCGAACAAAACTATCTCTATTTTCCTCGGTGCGTCCGACAATGTATTACGCGTATTTATGCCTATTATGAATAATGCAGGATTATAATAATTATCGAATGTACCTACTGTGGCACGTACGTACAGCAGAGTACGCGAAGAAGCTTACGTTTTAGAAAACCGAACTTGTGACTGAAATTTCATTGCATATTTGTAAGTTGATCATTACTCTCATGACAATAATATACACATATATTATTGGCGAGCCAGTAAATATAATAATATAAATATATATTTACAATAAAGACAATAAACTAGCTAATAATGCAGTAAGCGAATTATCTTAATTGATTTGTCAATAATATCTGCTACCACTACTACTACTTATACTACTACTATACTACTGTAATAAAATGAAAAGTAAAATGCCACTCGTTAAAGGATTTTCTTTTTAATCCATAATATAAATATAAATATAAATATAAATATAAATATAAATATAGTAGTAAATGGCCTAGAATCGTCGAGGGTAAAATCAGGCCCGCGTACTTCCGCGATACATAACATAGGTACAGTATACACTCGAAAGCGCGTGATTTGCTCTCCCTCTGCCTCTCAAGAACATTCGAACATTTGAAAATCACGTGATTGTAATTTTGAATGAAATAATTCCAGGCGACAAGGACGACGACGTATCAGTAGCACGCGCTCTCTTATTTTGATAGCGTAATTTATTTTTCCAGACTGGTATCTTTGATTACGAGGCAAAGGTCGATCTCTTCTAATAGGCATAATTGTAATCTGTCTCATGTTTCCACGAGTGCTCGGTGTAATAACTGGTTATTGTGTTCAATGTACAATTCGATAACGCACGTTCGACGGCACACCAAATTTGACACTGCATTGTGTTTAAATAACAAGTGAAGCAACTGTTGTTGTCAGAAGAGTCGATAGATTTGAGTGATCAAGTTGCGCGTCGCGATCTTAATAAGTGGTGAACAGCGTGATTCTACTCTCATTAGATAATCGTCGTTTCGATTAACTCGTAGAATAAGATTGAATTATCGACGAATTATCGAAAAAAGCGAAAAACATGAATATGCATTTTTTTTTTTACTTGTGGTGCTCACGTTCTTCGACACCGATGGATCTTGGTCGGAAATGACGAATCCTTTGAAAATAGTGCTGTCGACGTTTTATCAAGATTCGTCAGGCTCGAAGGATGAATCCTGCTCGGAATGTTCTCAAAATAGTGTTACCGTAATCGAGCATGATTCGATCCTGACGGCCTTGAGAGTGGAATACGTGAAGGAGCAAATTTTGAAAAAGCTCCGATTGTCCAAGCCGCCAGACGTGTCGATATCACTTTCCTCCTTGCCGAAACCCTTGGTCAACGGCCACGTCATAGAATTTCGCCCGGGGGAACCGTACGAATCGGAAAACCCGGGCGAAAGCTTTTTCGGCAAAACTGATCAGGTTGTTATTTTCCCGAGCCCAGGTAAATTTTCCAAGCCTTATTTATTTCACACGTCAAGTATTTCGCTTTTCCAATCAACGACCATTTTTTCACCGACGAAGGCGCTACTTTTACAGAAAATTGCAATTACTTTTCGAATTATCAAGTTGACGCCGATACGAAAGTCTGTTTAACGTTCAACATGAACGAAGAGATAGAATACGTGAATGTCACGGGCGCGGAATTTTGGTTCTACAAAAAGTACGACGAGAACGATCAATTTAATCATACCTTCATCATATCGGAGATTGATCACTGGGACCAGACCGGAAGTTTTGAAAAATACACTGTCATGGCGATCGTTGAGACCACGATTAGAGGTATGCTTTGCGACTTTTAATATACTTTGCGCGTGCAATTCTAAATTAAAATCAATGAATTCTCCTCCTCAGAGGGCTGGGTAAAAACAGACGTTGGTTACGTGGTAAGTCAGTGGCTTGAGAAGCGAATGAAAAGCCACTTTGTGCAAATAGAATGCAATACGTGCGCCACGAAGCGAAAGAGCGCTCCCGTCGCCGGCATCAACGAGTTGGAGCATACCCTGAAACCCTTTATCGTCATTCACACGATGGCGTTGCCTCATAAAACGCGCTCCAGGCGATACTCGGACTGTCTCCCGGGAATGAAAGAGTGTTGCAGGGACAAGCTGTACATAAATTTTGCCAGCATCGGCTGGAGCGATTGGATCCTTCATCCCAGTGGTTATCACGCTTACTTTTGCCGAGGCTCATGCTCCTCCGCTGGCTCACTCACGAGCGCCTCGCTTTACAACAATGTCATAAGAGTTGGTACCAAATTGGCAAATAGACAAATAAGGACTTGAATAAGGAATTAATTTTCACTTGAAAGCTTAGACTATTTCAAATAGACGACGCGAAAAGTCTTAGAATTTCTGCCGCGTTGCGAGGAAGAAGAAGAAGAAGAAGAAGAAGAAGAAGAAGAAAAAGAAGAAGAAGAAGAAGAAGAAGAAGAAGATTTCGCGCGTAACGAAGCCTTTCGTGTTTCAGAGACTACTGGCGAAGGACAAATCTGGAACCCGGAGGAGAAATGAAATCATTCCTTGCTGCTCGCCAACGCAACTGTCGACGATACAGCTGCTTTACATCGACTCGAATAACAGCATTACTCAGAAAACTCTACCAAACATGGTCGTTGAAGCTTGCGGTTGCTTATAAACGTTTTGCGAAAATGCATTTTCCAAGTTCTTCGATTAATTTGATTCTTTGTCATTTTTCTTTAAAATATTATCAACGATGCGAGAACGGTGCTCTCGTCAATATGCGAGTCGTGATATTTATGTTTATATCATACGTCTAAATCACGTCTAATCCACTCCACGTGGCAGTTAAAAAATCGTCAAGCGACTGTTAACGATTCTAACCGGCTCGGGGAGAATGCACGGGAAATGCTCGGAACGCTCAATTCCATTTCGATACGAATGCACGCGCGCGTTCGCCTCAACACAAAGCGCTCTCCCGGCTCAATTATATTGTAACATTCTTTACTTTTTAAAAACCTAGTTTATAATTATACTGCTCGGTCATTGTGCGGGGACCAACGAGTTTTTCATTGCATCATGTAAAATCGGCGGCAAGAAGACTCTTGTGGAATATTCAAGTCAAAAGTTTTCCGTTTCTTCTTTTTTTTTCTTTTTTACTATACTTGATTCGATCCAAAAATCGAAGAAATTCACCATTTTACGTTATCGAATTATACTTTGGGAAGAAAAACTTTTTCACCACAAAATAAAAACGTGCCAAGATAATAGTATTAAATGACTTTTTATTTCAAAAAACATTTTTAATGAAAAACCGAACATTCGTTTCTTAATCATATCTCTGATTTAATCTCTGATTCCATAAAAATGGAATCAGACCAGAAGTAATAAATCAACATTTTTCCTATTCTCGGACTGCATTTCGCAAATGGAACGAATTTGGCAAAAAAAACAAAAGAAAAGGCTCTTCGCTCAACTCTTCAATGAACTTGGTCCAACCTATTCCTCTACGGTGACGGGCACTCCGCGGTCATGTTTGAGCTCTCGCCGATGCTGCTATCTCTCTCGGCATCTGTTTCCCCAGTCGTATCAGTTACGGAAGCGTGACTGGAATTTTGCTACAATTTCAGAATAATCATGTCACTTTTCACCCTACGTAATCACATATTCAAGTGGCATTTATATTATTTGGAATTACATCTACTCACTGTACTACCATCCTCGTTTTGCAAACATTCCAGCAAGTATTGTTGCCCTATTCTAAAGTCTCTGCACACGCTGTACTTGGTGTACCTCTCTAAATCGATCTGGGATTAAAAAATTACACGTTTATTATTCACGGGATACATTTTTTTTTTTTTTTTTTTCAATAAATGGGACGTTGCCTCCTCACCCCAGTTTTCTTTCCCAAGAGCAACAAATCCTTTTGGAACTTTTCAAGTTCCAAAACGACACTTGGGATGCTTTTCGTTTCTCTGAGAACTTTGTTGCGCTGTACGCTCAAGTCATTTGATTTGCCACTGTTTTGTTTTACCTGTGTGAAATGAAGATTCATTTTTCGAATTAACACATTTCGTATGAAAATGTTCCTGCAATTCTGCTTGTCGCGTTTACCTCGGTGTTTGTAATCAAATTGTAAAAGTTTCTCTTTAATGCCTTCCCAGCACCTTGAATTACAGCGATGAATCTAAAAAAAATGCATTTCCAATATAAAGTTACAGCCATTTTATAATAAATACCGTACGGTTTTATTATAAAATGCATCATACCCTACAGGGTGAAAAGCAACACTATGCATAGATTTGTCGTGGAAATAGTTGACAAGTTGATCGAGAGTGTTGTACATTAGATGAAGATTTTTGAAAGTGGCGTCTATTTGAGAACCAAAATTGTCAAGGTCGATGGTTGTGAAGGTCTCCATGATTTTGAGTATCACATTCAACTGACCGCACAATTTTCTGTCCTTCTCTTCTATCGAGTCACGCGCTAAAACCAGATGTAACGTGGAATAAGGAAAGGGATCCAACGGCCAAAAACGTTTCTTAAGAAAAAGTGATTTCATTCCGTAATAAAATACTTTCAAGCACCTGATTCTTCCACTAAACCAAGTATACGCATTGCTTGCTCAGCTTTAAGTCTCCCTAGAAACCAAACAACGTTGTTCAATTTTTGTCTGAGGAATTGGTTCACCAGGCTGTATATCGGGAAGATTGTTGCCTCGTAAACAATATCCAATTGCGGTTCCGTGTCAAATTCTACCTGTAAAATTTCAACAAATAATTACTATTGCTTAAAAAAATTATTGTTCCAAATCTCTCCATTATATTATTTCGTTGTACAGTTAAACGTTGAGTTTTAGCTCGAGTTAAACTATTTCGATCTCAAATCCACGATATTCAAGTTTTCGTAATAAAACGCACTTCCCATCGAGCTGTAAAGAATTAAACCATTTTTTCTTTAGCAAACATACCTCTTCTATCTGGCCCGATGTCAAGCAAAGTTTAGCGCAAAGTTCACTGAGAATTTTACCCTCGGGATCGACGCATTCTTCGCCAAATAGCAACAACTTAACAATGATCGAAGCGATAGAGTTGCTTTTCACCTCCTTTGCCAGATCATGCAACCAGTTGACGACCTGACATGCATGAAATTTACACATTAAAGTCTAGTGTCTAGTGCACACCAATAAAACTCGAGGTTTTTAATATAATTTCATCGTCTTCTTTTTTACGGTAAAATTCATTAAGAGATAAGAGACCTTTTTATCATCTTCGTGTTCGAATGACATTTTATGAATCAGATAGGAAGTAGTTTCCATCAATATCACAGGCATTTTTTTAATCCAGGGGTCATCATTGGCCTCTTGAGCGATGGCAATTTTAAGGATATCCAAAATTGAAAATAAAACATTTTGAATTTGGGAATCAAGCCTGCTACTTTTCTCTTGACAATTGGCTGGAATAAATTGAGCATACATTTCATTTAACACTTTGAACTTGACCCTGATTTTTTCAGGAAACTATCCGGTGAATGAATTTTCAACTTACAAATGGCGCTGAGAAACTTTGATAATTCGCCAGGGAATAATGTGCAAATTATTTCGCACATTTCTTTAAAACATTCCAAACCGAGCAAAGCGCACTGCGGATCAAAGTTCTGAACCTGGACCAACTTCAGCACAATTTCATTGTAAATTATTCTATAACATAATGAAAATTTGATTAACTTCAGTTGAACAAAAGTTGATTCATCTCAATTCTTACTTACTCTGCGATGCTGAAGTGATCTTTGATATATTTCTTTTTGTATGTTTCAAGATCCGACTCCTTCGAAGTCTTGAGATTTTGCATCAGTTGTATGCAAGTTTGAAGAACAAAATGATGAAACTCAATGCGTTTTCGCAAATTCGAAGATTCTTGTTTAGAAGCCCACGGCACAGAATCACTGATTTCAATAAGAACAATATTTCATTTAAAAATATAATCGTGCAAATTTGTAAAATATTTCAACAAAACTATCAACGAACTAACTGGTACAACAAAGGCATAGTTTTGCTTATTATGTCCATGGTAATGATGGTGTTTGGCACTTTTATTGCAATCCCACCGGTACGGCTTTTCTTCGTGGCAACAGTCGTGTCGTTGGCATTTTTCTTCTTGTCCTTTTTCTTTGCATCTTTTTTTGGTTTGTTGACTTTCTGCAAATGAAATCGTCGAGTTAAAGAAAACGTGCCAATAGATAAGCCAACCAATTTAAAAAAATTTTGTTTCTGTATTGAAAGTACTTTTATGAATTCAACTAAACGACTGTATCCTTTGTGCAAAGAGTTGATATTTGTAGAATGATCGATCGTTTCCAAAGACCATGATTCAATTCTGAATGATATCAGAGTTTCATAAATGGTTAGGCACAATTTCAAAGCTTGCAATTTCGTCAAAGCTTTGGGAAGATCGTCGAAAAATTCAACGCCGTCATCCTGCAATAACAAATTTTATATTCAACCGTCTTTCTAATGAGAAAGAGCAATTTGGAGTGAGAAAAAAATACTATTTGGAGATGTTCTAGTTCGAGTTTGGCCATCCTTGTGCACAGAGATTCCAGGATAACAGACAATTTCTGAATGCTATTGGTTTCCCGCGAAGCTGTTTTGAGGTAAATCTTTTGCAAGCTGAAAATTAAATCTCCTACGGGTTCTTGGATGATGACGTCAGCTCCATGAGGCGTGGTACACTTTCCCAGCAACACTGGAGGCAAGATATTCTCATCACTTTCATAGAATTCCAAGAAGTGATCGAGCAGCATTTTAGTTATCGATTCAGCTAAATCTGGATTGCAATCAATCACATCGTACAGTCCTAAAATTAAATGCAAGAAAAAAGTTGATGATTTTTCCCAGACGAATAATATGGGCATCATTTGCGGGAATAAAACATTTCTACCGTGATACATCCGCAGGCGCACTTCAACTTGTTGAGAAAAACACTTTTTCAATATGCCCAACACTTCTTTGCTCAAAGCAAGATTATTGGAGCGAATTTGCGATCTCTGCCCGTGAAGCTCCACCTGAGTCGAAATGACCGAAGAAGCTGCGGAAGACGTTGCGGAAGACGAACTCGATTGACTTAGCGCAGCGAGAGAAGAATTCGCTTTAATTTGTTTCAATAGCTCGAGGAAACCCGTAATGGCCACTTCTCTGGTGAGAGTTCCTTTGTGATATAAACATTTTCTCAAAATGACAACCAGGGAGTCGCGTACTTTCGACGAATAGCGAATCAGAGGCATCACAGCGTAAATCACTTGAGCGGCTGCAGACGTTTGCAGCAGGGACAGCTCTTCCAAGAGTTGCAGAATCCAGCTCTGATGTTCCAAAATGATTGGGATTTTTTTACTGCACATAAACGCCAAACAATCTGCAAAGTGACAATAATAGTTTCGTGTACACTCGATGGATTAATTTCATGAACCATTGCGTTTTGTTTAAGCAATGCCTTTTCGATGAGTAAATTTGACCTGTGTAATGTGCGATAGAAGCACCACCTTCCGTTATGTTATTAACCAGCCGCTGCAAAATTTCAGAACCTGCGGCGTATTTCTTGTCTATAATTTTCTTGAGAATCTGTAGACCCATTTGACCCGTGCTGGTTTCTTCTTTCGATTTTCTCCCAACGCTCATAAGAACAAATGCGAAATTCATCATCCCATACAGCACCAATGAGCTGTGAGTGTTACTATAAAAAAAATCACAATCAAATATTGTATAAAGAATATTGTATGAAAAAGAAGCCGATTGAAAGTTTTTCAAGTCGAATAATTTTGCCTCAAATTTACCTGTTTTCAATTACTTTCTCCATGACGTTTATGACAAGCCATTCTTTATCAATTACTGTTTTCAACCACATACTGTGCTTCCTTTTCTCCTCATCCTGCATTTGTCTGACCACGGCAGATTTTAATATATCAAACACCTGCAAAATTAAAAGATTCAACACGAAATACCGTGTATAAAAATTATCTAACAGTAAAAAAAAAAATGTTCCATGAAACTTTAGAATTCGTCGTAAAAATCATGTTTAATGACCAGATCCTTGTGAAACTCCGATACCACCAGCAGCACAGACGTTGTAAATGGATCCAATATAAATTCTGGAGCATTGGTATTATTTTTCAAGAATCTCAAGAATTCTTTCATAATTTGCTGCTTCAGCTGAGTTGCCTGGTAAATATAATAGAAAACAGTCCCTTCGATATCTTGAATGTTCTTCAAGGTAGTAATGACGTTATCTGCGGAAAGATTCTTTTTTTCTTAAAATGCAGTTGTTTATTTCATAAGGAACTTTTGGTTTTAAGTGCAAATATATGTACCGATTTGTTCGTAACTGTCCGCGTCAGTAGCCAACTTAGTCAAAGCATATTGTTGTGCAAAATATTGACGAAGTGAGATGAGCAAGAGTTTGCAGTCGTGCTCAGTGGTGAGTCGCAGTAACTGATGAACAAGAGGAGGAATTTCATTAATTTCCGTTTGTAGCAGTTTTTCACAAAGTGTTTTAATCACTGCGTTGTGCTCCTCTTTCCCCATCGGTATTTCTCTGCAAACCATTTTATTTTAATTTAAAACTCGAAGAAGAAAGTCAGAGTACAAGTTAATTACTTTTCGTTCGTTCGGATCAATATAGTTACCTGAACATTTGAGAGAGAGCAATGAGAATTTTCGGGTTCCAATCATCGCTGCAAATCGATTTTATCACTACAGATTTGAATTCGGGCCCACTCAATTCCCCACCTCTGTAGTGAATGTACTTTTCCTCTTCAAGTAATTCCAGCAAAGGCGGAATTAAATCTTTCCAGCTATTACATGAAATCAAACTGTAACGTCATTTGATGCTTTTTCATGACAGTAAGAAATCGGTTACAACAATCACCTTTTTGATTCGTCCTCCTCTTTTCTCATACTTGCGATGCAGTAGTCGACAAGTTTCAGTAACTGAGTTTTCGAGTAGTTTGGTAAATCGTGTACAATCGTAGAAACAATGCCATTTAAGCAACTGGAGCTGACTGCTGTCGCTTGCAGAGTATTGAACACGGCCTGGACAACGAGGCATTTCTTTTTTTGCTCATTTTCCGCATTGCCAAATGCAGCAGACAATGCTTTCAATAATACAGGAAAATCGGAGCGACGGATTACACTGGATACTTGGCTGCATAACTTGTATGAAAATTACACAAGAATTATCATTATTCCGAGCAGTTATACAAAGTATATAATAGTACATATTAATACATGATTTTATTGAACTTACATCATCTTTCGACGTTTTTCTTATCAATTCCTTAATCTTTTCCTCGTCTTTTACTAAAGCTTTGATGTTGTCGAACAACATTGTGCAAAGCAAATTGCTAAAAAAATGAAAAAAGATGTACATTCATGACATAATATTTTTTACATTTACGTTTTTGAAAAATATTCAGTTCAATTTAATAAATGTATATCGAGCTATAAATAAACACGAATTTTGAACAAATGCAAATTCGATTCACTGCAACAAACAAATTTAAGAAAAATTGGTGAAAGTTTCAAACGAGTTATTATTTTCGAAAATTAATATTATTCCCATTAAAAACTTTAGTATAATAAAAATTCAACTACATACTGCATGTATATAATTATTATATGCAATAATACAGGTTTAATCAAATTCTATCGAAAAATGCATAATAATATCGTCAAATCAAGACGCTTTTTCTCAAGTTTTTTTAAGTTTTAAGCATCGAAAACATAACCATCAAAGCGAATTTTGTATCAAGTATAATGAAGTTTTTTATTACGAAGAAAACTTACCCAGAAACATAAACTCTTGTGAAAAATACACCAACAATACGAGCTTGTGTATTAAAACAGGAAAAACAACTTGACCGGATTAACAGCTAACGGCATGTTGTTGATTTCCGGCATTTTTGTTTGGTTCGACTCGCGCGCCTCCTGAACGTCATCACGCAAAACTATAATATGAGTTTGCTTGGGTGCGCGTTTTTTGAAATGTAAAAATGCTTTTTATTTAGAAAAAAGTTAAAAACCGCGTCATCGGTACAAGAAAAGTCAGAATTGACATTTTAGACGGTACAACTGTTATTTGATCAATTTATAATTTTTATTGTATGATTCCCAGACTTGAATAAATGATGTACCATAGATCAAATGGTTGATAAAATTGAAAAAAAGAAAGAAAAGAATGGTACAAGTACCAAACAAATAAACTGAAAGAAAAGACAAACTTATCAAGTAAAATGCGGAAAAAATTAGAACGCCAAGTTGAAAGAAAGTGCATAATTTTTATTCAACGTCTTGCAAAATGTTAACTAAATGATATTTTATGTGACTGAGATGTTCCATAAAAAATGCAAGTAAGAAAATGTGTATACGTATACATCGGTTGCGAATGATACGCGTCAAATAAGTAGATAAATTTGGAAGATTCGTGTTGCTTAGTATTCTTCAGCGCCATCCTCTCCTTCGCCATCGGCAGAATCCATGCCAACTTCTTCGTAATCTTTTTCCAAAGCAGCAAGATCCTCGCGAGCTTCGGAGAATTCACCCTCCTCCATGCCTTCGCCGACGTACCAGTGCACAAAGGCACGCTTGGCGTACATGAGATCGAATTTATGGTCAAGCCGAGCCCAAGCCTCGGCGATGGCCGTTGTGTTGGACAACATGCAGACAGCGCGCTGTACCTTGGCAAGGTCGCCTCCGGGCACGACGGTCGGGGGCTGATAGTTGATGCCAACCTTGAATCCAGTGGGGCACCAGTCGACAAACTGAATGGTGCGTTTGGTCTTGATCGTAGCAATGGCAGCATTTACGTCTTTGGGTACGACGTCGCCTCTGTACAACATGCAGCAGGCCATGTACTTTCCATGCCTGGGGTCGCACTTGACCATCTGATTGGCGGGCTCGAAGCAGGCGTTGGTAATCTCGGCAACGGAGAGCTGCTCGTGGTAAGCCTTCTCGGCGGAAATGACCGGGGCATAAGTGACCAGAGGGAAGTGGATTCTTGGGTAAGGTACCAAGTTGGTTTGGAATTCGGTGAGATCGACGTTGAGGGCGCCATCGAAACGCAGGGAAGCCGTGATGGAGGAGACGATTTGGCCAATCAGTCTGTTCAAGTTTGTGTAAGTAGGTCTCTCGATATCCAAGTTGCGACGACAAATGTCATAAATGGCCTCGTTGTCGACCATGAAGGCACAGTCGGAATGCTCAAGGGTGGTGTGGGTTGTCAAGATGGAATTGTATGGCTCGACGACAGCGGTGGAGACCTGAGGTGCGGGGTAGATGGCAAACTCTAGCTTGGACTTCTTTCCGTAATCGACGGAGAGACGTTCCATGAGGAGAGAGGTGAAACCAGAGCCAGTGCCACCTCCGAAGGAGTGGAAAATTAGGAAGCCTTGCAGACCCGTGCACTGGTCGGCCAGTTTACGGATGCGATCGAGCACCATGTCAACAATTTCTTTGCCGATCGTGTAGTGGCCTCTGGCGTAGTTGTTGGCAGCATCTTCCTTTCCAGTTATCAGTTGTTCCGGGTGGAAAAGTTGCCTGTATGTACCGGTTCTCACTTCATCTGAAATTCCATATTTTTTATTAACGTTTTTTACTTTTAAGAGGAAAATTCTTTTATGCGCAAATGCATACCAACTACCGTTGGCTCCAAGTCTACGAATACTGCTCTTGGCACGTGCTTTCCTGCACCAGTCTCGCTGAAGAAGGTATTGAAACTGTCGTCTCCGCCTCCCATCATCTTATCTGACGGCATCTGACCGTCAGGTTGGATACCATGCTCCAGACAATACAGCTCCCAGCAGGCATTTCCAATTTGCACGCCAGCCTGGCCTACGTGGATACTGTGTAAAAACAGGCAAATGCATTTCCTTTAGCATTGTCGACATTTTTCATCAACAGTTTTTTGCTTCTTCTCATAATTACCTCAAGCATTCCCTCTGTCAAAGTGTCACATGACAGGTCATCGAAGGTGGTCACCCCACAGAGAAAAAGAGAAAGAGAAAAACTTGACATTAATTTCTGCTTTTTTAGTCTTTTCCATCATTTCAATAAGCAAACTTTGCAATATTTGCAATTTGATAATCTGAAGAAAAAACGAAACTGAGAAACAATCTATTCTGAAAGTGCCATTCTTTTCCAGTAAGCACAACAATGTTTTATATAATTTTTTCTTTGCTAAACTCGTGCTCCCTTTTATCGAATTATCTTAAATTTTAATAAATTATAAAAGGACCAGAAAACAAATGTCAAACAATTTTTTTTAAAGAGCAAAGTTTTCATTAGAAATTCATTTGGAGTAACTATTAGCATTTAAATTTTTTTATATCGTCCTTTTCATCATTTTACTTGGTTAATAAAAATTGCACGCATGAAAAATATGTGTCCATAAAAATGGACACCACTTTTTGGCCTACGCAAGCTTGCGCGGACGCCATTTTTAATTTCGCTCCATTTGAAAGCGATTGCTGTTCTTGTTCTTAAATAGCATTTGAGGTAGTCAAGTGTATTGCAGTCTACACAATAACTTATAATATTGTCATTGGACTGTGCTTAAATTATTGCAATAGTAAAGTTTTCAGTATTTTTTCTAATTACTCTGATCGATTTTTTCTACAGATCGTAAAATCTGACTTTGGAGCAGTGGAAAAGAATTCGTTTTTCATACTCGAACACAATATGCTTCAAAAAGCAAGCAGATGCACAGATGTGTAATTTGGTAAAATTGCATGAACAGTAATTTTTCATAAAAATAATAAATTTATAATCCGATGCATTGTTCTTCGAAATTGTAATCGCTCAAAATGTATGAAAATATGATGAAATGACGGGGGCACCGGAACAAATAACGCCGTTACTACGCAAGAATAACCGCCGTTGAGGAATGTAACATCTTTTCTTCGAAATACGTGCAATCAAGTGAAAACAAGTTTCCGAGTACAAGATTTGTTATTTATTTACATTAAATTCGTTGATAATCGATGTTTTCATGAGCGACATAAACGTACGAACTACGAATAACAATGGAGGTTAAACCATCTTCGAATCGTTTCCGTTAAACCGAGACGCAAAATTGAAGAACATTGTTCGTTGGGGCTTAATTATGTACCCTCCCCCCCCCCCACCACCCAGCTTTCCTTTCCCTCCCTCTCTCCTTCCCCCCCACCCAACACCCCAGCCCTGACTCCCACCATCCCATACACTGCTGGCTAGCAACTTACTTCCATCTGACGACCTCTCCCCAATGCTAACAACACTTCCTACCTATGCACCGCTACACAAGCACGACATACTACTCACCTACACTCTGCTCACTCCGCCCACAATCCTCCCTACAC
>JABFQM010002140.1:0-16468 GCA_022816865.1 Zelostemma sp. ZL-2020 | reverse complement strand
CGAGGTCACATGCAGCTCGCCCATAGTACTACGTAGTACGGCCAAGCCCGACGAAAACTCGTACTCAAACGCGTTATTATTGGCCGCACGTATGCATTTTTATACCCAGGCTGTCGGGCGCGATGCGCGACCAAACAGTGGCGAAGAAAAGGCTTTAGTCAGACGAGACAAAACGCTCGCCGTTTGCCATTTTCATTCAGACGCGTAATCGCGCGGTTATCGTTGTATTTAACGCGCCTTTTTTCTCGAGAGTCGTGTACTTATAAAATCGTATCGATCTTACGAATTCCATTTACTGGAATTGCAGCGAGGTGGCATCTTTACGGGTCACCGCAGCAGCCAGGAAATTTCACGAGAACGTTTCATGCATAATTTCATGTTTAGCTTAATATCGACGCTTGCCATAAAAAAGATTATCATTTATTTTTACCTCTGCTTTTACTACGGCAAAAAGGTCGGCTCGGAATTTATATTTTGAATTTTTTCCATGCGTTTCGACGGTACATTTGTGAACGTTAATGTGGAAAAAACTTAATCTTTTCATTAACTATGTGACTCGTGTATTGAGAGAAAATTGGAAAACAAATATTTATAGTGCGACATAACTAATCTTATTTAATACACCAGCATAATTTATTGAACAATATCTTTTTCTTTACGAAAAAAAATTCGGCAAAAATGCTCAGAATGAAAAATTGAAAATTTTCAGTTTTTTCCAGTAACGATTTGCAACAGCTTTATCGTACACTTAAAAAAATTATTTATCTGTCAAAAAAATACATGCATTTGTTCAAAGAATTTTTCACCTATCGCTTTTGTAAATAAATCTTTTTTATACGAGTTGTTGCAAATTGTCCCCTAAACAATATAAATGGCCAAACATGCAAATGTGCAAATTTTCAATTTTTCGTTACGCGCATTTTTGTATAACTTTTTCACTCGCGTATTTTTTCTCATGAAAAAAAAAGACATTGTTCAATCAATCATGTGCTAGCATATTAAATTAAATCGATTATGTTGCATTATAAATATGTTTTCCAATTCACTTTTGCATTTATAAAGAAAGTTTATACTTTCATTATTACCGGGTAATCTTTAATTTACAACTTCCTATTCGCACGAATCGCTACATTTTCATAAGTCAAAAGGCCGTAACTGCATTTTTACCTTGCACGTGAATTTTAAATTATTAAGAATGGACGAAAGGTGCAAAACTTGACCTGAAAATCGCGACAAAAGTTGCCGGCGTTTTCGCTTATTAAGACGTCGAATAAAGTTGACAAATCAATCGAATCGGCTTGACGAGAGTCTTTGCGGAAAAGAAATGACGGGGGAGGGGAGGGGGCAAAAGAGAAAAAAGAAGATGAAAAATGCAGTCACGTACGACTTCGGCGGCGTACGAGGACACGGATATCGTCCGGACGTGACAAAGCGAGAGCCGTGCTTTACATGCGCTCTTTTCAAGATCGCCGCGAGCCCTCTTAATCTGCATTTTTCTTGTTACGAAGAAAATATGCAGTGATAACGAGTACCCTCGCGAAGCACCAACAATTTCCCGTGGCGCTTCTTCTACGAAAATACACGCCCCTCTTGACCTTTTCGCCTATTCGAAATTCTCTTGAAAATGATTTTTCATTTCTTTCATCACAGTTGCGTCGATAAAAAAGAGTTTACGGATTTCTTCGAGTACAGATTAGAACGAATTTTGAAGAAATGTTCACCGGTTTTGGCTATTTATTATCAAACTGTCAGCTCAGTTTTTCAAAGACAAAGTGTACTGATGAAAAAGGGTGTTGATGGCAGAAAATGTGCGTTAATCGCATTAGAAGCGCGTGTCTCGAGGAGGCTCGAGTGACGCGCGCGGTCTGCAGGATTAGCTCGGGTTATTGTATCGACTGGGGGTTGCAGAGATACGTCGTTGCACGCGGAGCCGGCCGAAAGCGGATATCAGCGGAGAAGGGTTCGCCCGAGCAAAAGAGGATCGCGTTTAATACGACGGGTGATTCCTGTCACTCGCGCGTCACGTTCATAATGTAGGGGAAAGAGCCCTTGGTTGTGACACAGTCCTTGCTTGTCACAGCCTCAATAATTTTGAGGGATGAATTATTAAAAATTTGAAAAAATTATCAAAACGTTAAATGATCGTGACGCATAAGCGGCCCATCTTTTTTCCAGTAGATTTGTTCTATCTAGGACCAAGGGCACTCCTCCCCCACTCGTTTGCCTGGCACTTTTAAGTGTCGGAAGGAAAATCTCGAATCCGCTGGAAAAGAGGAAATAAAATATCGGAAGGAGTTTCGAGGATCGAATCTTACTTTTTTCATACCGACCCGAGCCTTTTCTTCGCTCCTTTAATCTCCCTCTTTCGCCAATTTCTTTGCTTTTCCTCCCCTATACTTTGTCCTCGTTTCCTTCATGCATTCGCATATTATTCCCTGAAAGCAACTTTGTCGAGTTGCTCATTAGGCCGCGCCCTTTGGACAGATGAGCGCCGAGCACGAACCACCCCATTTCCCCCTCGCTTCTTATCGCTGCCATTTTCCTTCTTTTTATTTAATCATAATTTTGTACTTTTCTTCCTTGTCGATGCGAGCGATCTTCTTAATACGCGTAATATAACACGGAAAAGAAATGAAATTCCTTTGTCGCCGCCGGGTCAAAATATACGCGACGGAATCCTGAATGGACGCATCGAAATCAAACGAAGCGTTGCGCGTATCCCTATTAATTGCAGCGATCGATCCGACTTCAATGAAACGCGAAAGTCGTCTGACCGCGAAGCCGGTCGTGTAACGTTTGATCGAGTTTTTCTTTGGCTTCAAACGAGCACGCTAGACGGCTGCAAAAATCCTTTTGGAAATACGAAAAAGTAATTCCGATTGAAAAATTGGCGAGTTTTACGAAAGGAAATTCTAAAATAATGAAATTTTTGGAATAAGATTTTTCCAAAAGGATTTTTGCAGTTGGGGGGAGGGGGGCTATCGTGTAACTTCGAAACAACGAATCGCAGGCACTTGGGACCGGAAATTCCGCGATAATTTTCGCGTTAATCGTCGAGAAATGAAGGATCAACTTTATTATTCATGAATAATGCGCCCTACACGAAAGCTTTGCACTCAACGCTTATTGTATATATCTTTGTAGCGTCACGCGAAGCAATCAATTCTCCAAGAATTTTCATAACCTTTTTCGTCTTGATTCGTTTCGCAGATTATTGCCCCATTAAAGTCGCGGGAAATTTGCGTGAAATGCTCGTCTTTTCTAAAGCAAAACGCTGATTTACGAACAAAGCCGTAAATGAAAAATGTCGTGAAATGGAGAGTTCCTTATCAAGCGACAAATTTGCGACACGCAACTTCAACGTATACATAGTTCGAGTTCATCGCTTTGAAGAGCACTATTATTGTACTCGAAATCCAGAGCTCCAATTTCATTAAGAACAGAATTTTCACTTCCGAGTATGGAAAATGGGGGAGGGGAAAAGTGCACTTTTTCGATTGCGAAAATGGCAATAAAAAGCGGAGCCAAGCCCCTTCTTCTCGGCTTCGCTTTGTGACCCCCGGCAAGCATTAGCTGATCGATACACGTCACCCCGCCGCGTTTTCTATTGACTCGACTAAAAACATCGGCCCAAGATTCGTCGCATCGTATCGTATCGTTACTACTTGCGATCGATCTTCTTCATCGACCGAACGATTTCTTCGTGCCCTACAGGTCGAAAGGGTTAAAAAATAAAAAAAACTTGGCGCAAAGGACGAGAAGAGGAAAAAAGTTGGATGTGTTCCGATTTCCCAGGGGTGCCTAATCTTGTACATTTAGCGTGTGCACCGAATATTCCATGACAGTATGTATCTTTCACTCGGGATGACGTTATATTCTCGGGTCCGAGAAGCGAGTCGGTTCTTTTCTTTCTTCTAAATACATCATTTTCATTTTTCACAATTTTAGAAACGTTTTTATGACGTTCTTGGAGTGGTTGATTCATAAATATCTTCTTCAGGAAAAAAATTGAAAATTATTACACTTTCTATCGGTGAACAATCTTTATTTTTCAGCTAATTTGCATGTTTGGCCATTTATATTGTTCACGGGACAATTTGCAACGACTGTACCGTGGCGCTTGAAAAGAATATTCATTTGTTCCAAGAAATTTCGACATACTTACTGAGCATACTGTAAAGTTGGTGCAAAGTGTCCTGTAAACAGTATAAATGGCCAAACATGCGAATCAGCTGAGAAATATAAATTTTTGTATAATTTTTCACCAAGAAGATTCAAGATTTAATAAATTATGCTGGCATATTGAATGAAATCAATGATGTTGCATCGTAAATATTGCGTTTCAATACAAAATTACATAATTTCGTATCAACTCAAGTTTCAACTCGAAAGTTAAGTTTCTACCCAACCTTATTCACAAAAATTCGAGTGCGAAGAAGAAAGAGAGAGAGAGAGGGAGAAAAGCCCACACCGATAACGAGCGTAACGAAAGAATGAGCGTAACCGGTTACTCGTCAACCGATTCCTTTCATTCATAATTCGGATGCAAATGAATAACACGAGCCCGCGATCCAAAAACGCATTCGGTTTATTTTCGCGTGTAATTTCCCTCGTTACAACAGCTGTCGCAGTTTCTGGACTGCTGCCAAGCCGTGCTTCCTTGTGACCTTGCCTGATTGCGTGCGAGTCGAAGATGAAGCCGTTATCGTCAATGGAACGATAAAAGCACCTGCCCTGAATTCCTTCCTCGTTCGAGCAATCAATTCGACTCGTATCCGACTTAATTATTTATTCATCATTTTTTCTAAATCAAGCTCGATTGCCGCTTGAAAAAAATGAACATAGAATAAAAAGTCAACGAGTGTCCCTTATCGCTGTAAAGTTCGTTGGAACGTGAACTTCACGAATCAACACAATAGCGAAAATGAGATATCGCATTAGCATGACAAATTCCAGGCTATTTCGTCCGTGAGCACGGGCGTAAATATCAACTCGTCGTATATCAGCGGATATAAGGGACACGCGTAAATTTGCAATTTATTCGCGCTCCGATGCTTTGCTCACTCTTTAGCGCTCTCTTGTGAATTACGCTCGCGATTAATTACTCCATTTTACTGGCCATAACGAGCAATCGCGAGCGCGTTCTGTAACGACAACGAAGCCCCGAGGATTCGCTTCCATAATCCCTTAAAATAAACGAGTTGTTTACATTCCCGAGGACTTTAAATAAGCGAGAGTTGGCTCGAAATTGCAGGCTTTTCTCGGGCGCTTCTTCGGTTGTTCGTGTCGAAGGCTCGCTCGTAAACTACACGATCTCGTGGGCCCGCCTACGTCTGGAAGCCTGAAATATACCGGTCCCGGCAAAATGAAGGAATAAAAAGAGTTCCGGCTTTTTTCGAGTTTAGTTCGGCCGCCAAATGCAAGAGTCAATTGGAAAACATGTCTATCATGCAACATAATTTATTCAACAATATCTTATTGTTCACGAAAAAGTTATACAAAAATGCTCCCAACGAAAAATCGATCAAAAAAGGTCAAATTTTCCAAATAAAGTGAGGCTTTTTTGACAAACATAATTTTATTTGTTTCTAAAATGTAGTAATTCATTAAAAATTCACATCATTTCCATTAACAATTTTTATCAATTACGAATGTTTTTAAAAATTAATTATGTCTGATAATTTATTTATTTATATTTATATTGAAAAAGAATTTTTGAAAATAATTTTTCTTTCGAGTTAAAATAATCCTGATAACAAAAACGTTCCATTGCGAAGAAACGTCAAGTCCGCGTGCCAAACGAAAGCATAGTTAATGCAAATGAACTGAAAAATAACAAACATGCACTGGAAAAAACTGGGAAATTTTGCAATTTTTTCGTTACGAGCATTTTTGAAAAAGTGAAATCAAGCATGTTACATTATACACGCATATATTTTTCCCAATAAATTCTTGCAACTTGAAAAGACCCAGCAAAATTCCGGCGAGAAAAGAAGTATCCAATATTCGTCCACGTCCTTTTATCCAACTATTTTCGAAGCGTATCGTATGAATTCATGAAGGAACACCCCTTCCATTGTCGCGAGGACGACAATGAGGTAAAACGAACAAAAGGGATTTGTTTCGCAACGATGAGAATGATAACGTCTCGGATTCGGAAAAAAATGCCATTAAAGCTTCCAAAAATATGCATTGAAAAACGTGGAAGAAAGCGAGGAAAAGGGAAAGCGCGAGCGAATCCGCCGGAAAAAGGAAATTGTTGACAAAACATTCCCGAGCGTTCATGAATAATTCACGAGTTCGCGGCGTGTCGCGGCTAGCTTCTTTTTTTTCTTTCGCTCCGCCAAGTAGGACGTTACTTTGAACTACGGCTCTCTCGGGGGATACACGAATCCGCTGGAACTTGCAGTCGTCACGACAAAAGACAAATAACGGCATTAAAATGTTTCGCGGCGCCCGGGAAAAAAAACGAGAGCGTGAGATTACGCGATAAATCAGTTACGGCGAAAAGAGCTCGAGCCATATTTCCGAACGAAATGATGCTTTCGTAGGGTTTCGCGCCAAGGAGAATACGGCACTTGGAGAGCTGGTCACGGGTCAAGGGCGACCACTTTCATCGCCGCCAACATTACGCGCGCTCAAATTTTATCAGCAAATTTCTACTACAAAAATGACTATTCGCGTAGTGTGAATTTGAGGAAAGATTCACTTTGAAAAACTATTATCAAGTTCTTTATTCTTCCAGATAAGATCAAAGAGTCTTGAACGCGAAAGAGTTAAATCTCGTTTTGTTTGGTTCGGACCCGAGTCAGGCCCAATGCCTTATCCCAAGTGACCCTGAACTTGAACCAGACATGGACCAAGTAATGTACATGAAACTACAGCGATGCAAGGTTTCGCCCCCTCTAATTCTCCTTCTCTCCAAGAGGCTCGTCGTTCTCTCTCTCTCTTTCTCTCTCTCTGTCGAGTCTTTCACGAGTGACGTAGGTGGGCAGCGGTAGGTGGCAGAAAGGTGGTGTACATAGATGACTCGGGGTATTGATCAGGTTGCGTTTGCGCTTCGTCGTACCAACAACGAATTTGCCGGAATACTGCACGACACCTTTTAACGACATCGGGCAATACTTTGCTCTGAAAATTCCCGAGTTTCGAGCTTCTGAAAAACAGGGTACGGCGAGGACAAAACAATTCGCAAGACTTTCAAGAACGTGGCCAGAGGTCGCGATCGATTCCTTCTTCGTATGTGTAAAGTAAAAATACTCACGACTCGAGGGCTCGTCCGCGATGCAAGATCCGTCTTGAAACTCGTCGTCCGATTCGGTTCCCGAATCGTGATCATCGTCCACCTAAAAAATATAAATTTCCGCATCGTTATCATCCGACCAGTCCAATTTTAATTGCGAGTAGCCTAAGCTAACGAGACATTCTCATTTATCGTACGTGGTCACGACATTTCATGTCCCTGTCCATGCGAAAGTTACCGCGACAAAGCGAATTCGGATTATTTCTTTTGACCCGTTGTTCTTTACGTTAAAGCCGTCGAGTAATTTGCGTAGAGCAATTGAATTATGCAAGTGCGATTAGCGGCGAGTCGAAATGGTATAAACACAAGGGACGCTTCGTCCGGAGATAGCTGCAGTTCATTATTAGGGAGTTGGCGTTAACTTGGAAAGCTCCACGCAAGCGTAAATTGACGCTTATCAAACGCAGAGGCAGGGGGCCATTGGCGGTTCTCTAATGACGTCGCATCCATCGCAATTACCAATCGTAAAAGCTGGAAAAGGAAGAAAAAGGAAGATTATTACGGGAATCCATAAAGCTCACCTTCTGATTCGCGTCCTCGTTCAGCGAGTGAGTCCTCAGTTTATGCGTCAAAAATTTCAGCATAGTTCGGCGCTGATTCTTGCCCCACTTTTTTTCTATTTAGTCCTCAACTTTCCTTTTCTTTAGTCACTGGCAAGGATCGTTTACTTCGAATTACTGATGGCACGTACATTTCTGGTCACACGCGTCGAGGCAGGTGACGGGTGGCTCCTTTTTTTCATTTTTCCTTGAACAGCACCGACTTCCGGCTCGTCTCGTCCGCTCCATCGAGACGATTTCTTCCTGTGCGACAAATTTCAAACTTCATTAATTCAAGCTCAATTTCCCAATCAGGTTCAACAAAAGCGTCATAATAAATTTAACGAATTGTGGGTACATCGTAAAAATAACAGTTAAGATTGATCAAAAGTATTTTCATGATATTTAAAACATCAGTAAATATGTGATGATGCACGTCGATCGAATTAAAAATAAGTAGCAAAGAAAATATCGTGGGTGTCCATAATTGGGTCGGAAAATCTTGTGTGTTTCCATTATGGTCAAATATTACGATTTACGTAAGATTTCAAAAACAATGTTTCTTAAATGGCCCGTAATTAGGACATTGACCTTAATGCAGTTTTCGCAATTATTTCTATTTTCTTCTAATTTTATACACCGACGCGACGCGACGTCCGTGACGTTTACTCGATACTTTTTTCCAACGTTATTGGCGTCGACGGCGCAAATAAATGAAGCTGGAAACACCGATTTTTTTGTTGCATTCGATAAAGTTCCGAGTTGTTCGTTTCTGCAATTATTTCGTTTTCCTCTGACACATTTATCTAATAATAATCTCAAGGTTTACGTTTCACAGGGTACAATTGATCGAGATGTCGAAAAAAAAAGGATTCTTTTTTGCATGTTCGAAGTGCAGGAAGGCTCGCGGAGAGCTCTCGACTTAGGAATAAAAAATCGAGTTTACGGACACGACGGCAACGAAAATTCAACTGCGAAAAAAAAGGTCTCGAAAGTACCGAAGCATTATTTCATGTATTTTTTTTATATACGCCTTCCGGCTTTGCAAACATTTCAGAAGCGCTGAGACATTGTCAAACAATTTTTTATGCATTTTTGATGGGACCAGAGACGCAACTGCAGAGGAAATCTAATATGAATGTTCTTTTCGTAGTCGATCTACATTTTTCTGCTTAAAAAGGACCCATTTTACCGACCGAGTTTCGAAAACTCCATTTCATTTAGACAGTACGTAAATGTGATATTTGCTCTTTCCAAAAATCAAAGATTTTTTTGATTTTCGAAAAAAAAAAAAAAAAACGTATTACAAGTATATTATACTCGACCGATAAAAAGGAAGCGATCGTTAAAATAAACAAGAATTTTTGGTTCGTTGACGCGTCAAGTTTATCCGTATTTCGGAAAATTAATTTCAGCAATTTCTTAATTCACAAACATACAGATTTCGGTAAAAAAAGCCGGACCTGTCAAAAATTGCATCCCACACGAACCGTAAATAAGCCGCGATAATGTGGGGGAGGGCGCAGTAATTCCCCCTTCTTCCCCCCCTGACAATCGTGAGTGTTGGCATTGTCGAAAACAACAACAAACTCCAACATCGATCGACTAAAAACGTAGCCGGAAAAACGCACACGACACATGCATATTTGGCACATCTTATATACCTACATGTGCATGCACGCACGGACACAATCTCGTGGAACAATCCCGATAGCATCTCCCTCCTCGTACTTAACGACACGCAAGAAAGGCCTTTTCCCTCTTTGTTCGGTTCAGCGACGACGAAGACTATGCTCTTGGAAAAGAAAACGCACCGGCGAACGTCGACGCGTGTCACCGCGCATCTGCTACGATAGCTTTTCTAGCGGACAACGCGCACAGCGTGGATCATTGACGCGCCGCGAGCTCGTACATCGTCGTCGTGGTACGACGTGTGCACTTGTGTGCACGTTACACATGCAAATGTCGCGCCCGCTTTCACTCTTCCCCCGCGCGCTTCTTCTTCTCTTTCTTCGAGGATTTCGAGGTTAGCATCAACGACCCGCACCCGCGCGTCTCAGGGTGCACAAAGGCCCCGAAGACGCGTCGCGGTCGTCATCCCGAGATTGATTACGCCGAGACGGGACCCCGAACGATCAAGTGCCGCCGCAGGCAGCTCATGCAGTGTTGCCAACCGTCTCTCCCTTTCCCTTTCTCTCTCTCTCTCTCCTTCCTTCTCGCTGTTTTTATTTCTCCTCGCTCTCTTTTTTCTTCTTCGCCGGAAAGTCCTTATTATCCATTACACACTCGGAGCACTCGATGTTCGTCGGCTGCTGCTGCTACGTTACCGGAGCACCAGGGGTTCATCCATTACCGCGCAATCGCAGCCCCTCGGAAACGTGGAAATTGGAAAACTCGGGCTCACGCGAAGCGCGCGACAGCGTTGAGCCACGCCATCCACGGGCTCGATTATGTTCTACGCCCGAACCGCACGAGACGATGCTTACTTTCTGACTGCCACTACACTACACGGGTTTTCTCAGTCTCTCACACACACACGGGCTTGCGCAGGCTTACCACTCGGCAAGCCTCGGAGAGACTCTTTCTCTCTCTCTCTCTCTCTCTCTCCCTCTCCTATTTACTTCGCCTTTGCTCCTTACGAACGCCCCCACCCGAATCTACCCGAATGAAACGTCCTCTTTCCTCGTCTTTGTCTACTGCAAGGATATCAGGGATGCTCATTATTCCTCTCTCCACGGGAAGCAGACGCGATTATACACGCCGCTATTTTCCTAGAAAAGTTAATCCCTCGCGAAAAATATAGCGCAATTTCATAGAACATGCCTGAGGCAAGCCGTTAAAGCGATCAGGAAACGGATTTGTATTTTTTTAAAACGATGCTCGAGAGATTCCTTGAGGAAATTAAATCGACGTACTCGTCCTTTTCTTGCGTCATTCATGATCTAAAAGGACGAAGCGTGAAGGGGTGATGGGAGGGGGGAGGGATTTACTGCTCGCACCTTCTCCCACTGCTTCGAGTACTACTACCGAGCACGTGAATGGATAACTAACGTAAGTTTCTTATTCGAGCCAGTAGTAAGTATAAACGTTTTACGAGCGAGATTGTAGATTGTGGCGCTCGGTTCCCGTTTCGGCTCCGTATTTCGAGGCGAAACGTTCATTCGCGTTTTACCTAATAAGGAAAAGGAAAAATACTATTCGAGGAAATATTCATACTGCAATAAGGAGTCGTTACGCTCTCTATGTGGAGTAGGTAATTAACTCGAGACACCTGCACATTATCTTTGATGAAAATGTGCCGTGAAGGAGATGTGTAACGATGAAATGTAACGGAATCATTGTTCCTTGATAAAAACCAAAAGAAAACTTACCTGCAATCATGAAAAGTCCATAAAAATCCTTACAAATTCGCTTTTACCCACCGAGTATCGAAAACGCGATTTCATTTTGACGCGACTATGATTGACCAAATAAAAAATCCTTTTAAAATTTGAATGTATAAATATGTTAAATAATCGATGTCTTATTTTATTTTGTCAAAAATCAAAAAAATTTTTTTAGTCCGATTTTGGAAAAAACTAAATAATACATCGGTTTTTCAGCAAATTTACATGCATTACCGAGAAGGATTTTTTATTCGGTTAATCACAGTCGCGTCAAAATGAAAAGGGAGTTTTCGAAACTCGGTCGGTAAAAAAGAGTTCACGGACCCCCTTAACTTTTTGTAAAGAATTACGTAGAAAGGTCTAAAAATTCCATTCGTTGGGCATCTTTTACGCCAAAGCTTACGAAACGCCAAAGAACTCGAGCTTTTAGTGTTCAACGGTGCATCGCTAAAAGTGAAAGCGCCGGTATGATGCACGGTCAGTATTTCCGGGAAAATGAGGAAGATGCCATTAATTTGAACTTCTTCTTAAAGTCCATATATCACAAGGACAATGGGAGACGCGACGTCAGTCGGCTGATTATATTATCACTGTCGCGGTGACAATGGCTCTCCCGGATTGCTTATAAATCTTGTTCGTGGGAAGCCCGGAGAGCGCTCCAAGGTGGTGTGTTGTAATCAATAGTCGATATCACAGGTCTGGATGTCCGCCACACTATACGTATTCTCCGGCTAATATAAAACGACTGGAATCGCCTTTTTTCGCGTTCTACTCCAAGAGGAATCCGTCAACTCCTTTTTACCGACCGATTTTCAAAAACGCAACTACGATTAAAAAATCGAAAGAAAAAAATACCAATAATGTTTTGCAAATCGCATATATATATTTACAAAAGTACAAAGTCGGCTTGTGTAAGGCTTCGTCGCGTCGGAACAGTAGCCGCAGAATCTCAAAGACATTCCTACTTAATCTCGTTATCGTAAAATAGTGTATCGTAGATAAGGCCATGTTTCGAGGCAGTGAACTAGCGAGTTTCACTCGCGGCACTTGACCAGACTCACAGTTTCGTTTCGTGCTTGACCTTTCCGCGAAGCAGCTGATTAGGCCGCGACGCGCCGTAAGCGCTACTCGAAAAACAATTAGGCGAATTAGCACTCGCGCCGGAAGGCTTCGAATCGAGGCTCGACGGCTCCGCCACCGCATTTCTTTCCTCCCCGTACGCGTAATCCCTCGACGAGTTGCGTTTTCTTCGAAAAGCCGGAGGCTCGATCTTTGGGCACACTCGCAGCTCGGAATCCGTTTCCTCCTCATTGTCCGCGCTGTCGACGTCGCCTGAAGAGAAAAATATTACGTCTCTTCCTTGATTCGCCGACGTTTTTTTCAACTCACCGTCCGAGCTGTTGTTGGAGGGGAGGTAAAATCGGGAGGAGTGCAATTTACTGCTACCCGAGCGACGCGAGCGCAGAGCGTTGTTCGCGATGTTGTATTTGAATTCGCGGGGCAGCGTGTAACTTCTCGGGAGGGACACTTGACTGCCCTCCAGGTCGCTCAATTCCGCCTCGCCTCCTTCGCCTTCGGCTTTCGCGTTCTCTTCTTCCTCGTTTTCGCTTGACCGTAATCTATTCGTAGTAACAAAAAGTCATTGAATTTGTCAAAAGTTCGGCAAATGTCCCAACTATGCGAGAGTTCATTGAGAATTGAGATGGTTCACGATACGAACCCGGCAATATCGAATTTTCGATAACGCACCTATTATTTGTGTGAGCTGGGGGGGAAGAAGCCCAATGCGGATAATGATGCGGAAGACATCGCGGCGCGAGTAAGATTTCCGGAGTATCAGCTCGCTCTCTCGGGATGGCCTTCCAAGCATTGGACGAAGGATACGAAGACGATGGCAGAGGCGGTAAAAGACAGTGCATTTTAATCGGCGGCCAAGCGGACAAAGCGCCGCTTCCGTTTTGCTTGGACAGAGAAGACGGTGACACGGAAAGCGGCGAATTCGGCGAAGTGTGGAGCTTCGTATTCGGCGGGGGTTGCTGGTTCGACGCGGAAGAAGACGTCGACGCCGACGGCGGTGGCACCAATTTCCCCTCTTTTATCTCCTCCTGAATCGCCCTCAATTCCCGCAACTGCTGCTGTTTCTTCTCCCGCAATTTCTCGTGTATCAAGTTCACATTCAGCGAACCCCCGATTCCGAAATCGACCTGGTTTTTCGACTCCGCTTCTGTTTCCTGCGAAATTTTCAGTTTCACAATTTGCATATTTCCTTTTGTTTCTCTTTGAATTTGACTTTACCTGCGCGGGAATGGCAACGGAAAGCGGCCTCTTCCAAAAAGGAATCAATTGCCGCGAGTTCGCGGTTCCGTTCAACCATTGTTTGGACTCCCCGAGGGACACCGGAAGACAATTTGTTTGGTGTTGCGCGGGAGGCGGCACGAACGTCGTTGGCTTTTTCTTCTTGCGATTGAGATTCGCGACGGTAGGGTTGGCGAAGCGGCAATTAAACACCCCGGGAATACCGCCATTGCTCAACTTGACTTTTCTGATGCCGATGTCGACGTTCATTTTTTTATCGTTCATGTAACCCAATTGTTTGTCACCGCTGGGATCCTGAAACAATCTCGTTGTCAGTTTCAGAGAGTTCATCGTGAGAATGTTTGAACCTAGTACCCGTCTCTGAAGGGTCGTCGCGCTGGTCCCGTTCATTCGACCTCCAGCTTCATATCTCAGTCTTCTCACATGGAAAAACCTGAAATCACGCGACAAAGTTAAACGTACAATACGCAACATCAAGTACCGCGATTTTTACCTGTAATACAAGCCCATGAAAAACAATCCACTAAAAAACAAACTCAACAGAGTAAGAATCAAGGTCACGGGACGCGTATGGGGATTCGTCGACTGCAAATCGGTCCTGTTTACGCCAACCGCCCATACCCCGATCAACAAACTGTTCTCGAGGAACATCACAGAGTAGAAAATAAGCTGAAAAAGTCAAGTTTCCATTAGCCTCAACGAAGAAAATGTTAAAAAAAAATAAAAAGACGAACCATTTTTTGTCGATGATTGGTCTCGTGAAGATTGATGTACGCGAAAACGTAGACGAAAGCCAAGAGAGATGCGAGGAAGAGTTTGCGGGGAAAAGGGAGTCGCTCCCCTCCATGGAATAAACCGTCCGGGGTGAGTAAAAGCCAGGTGAGCATCGAGAGCCAGTGCAGGGTGATAACAACGAGCATCCATTGGCCACCGTAAAGAGACGCGTAGGTGATGAGAGCGCCGACCCGAGCGCTCACAGTCCCGAGGCGCCAAGCGAGCTGGGCCAAAACTCCGAGCCAGGTCAGCACCAGCCGCTCGATGTTCCGGAGACGTGCAGCTCCTTTGCTAAAACTAGCCACGGCCCAGCAAACGTTCCACAGAGAAAGACCAGCTGAAATAGTCGTCAGTTCCGCGAGTTTGTCATTCTCCGTTGGCTTTCCCATATCCGTGCTTTCAACAGGACTCATTTCTTGGTTGATCCCACTCGACAACAGGTACAATTGTAGCAGCAACATGGGCGCAGCTTCACAGAACGCGTGGATGAGGCGAAGCACGCATAACTCTCGAACCTGGTGAAATGAAATTTGATTGTATTATTTGTGTTCAAGGGTGGGGGGGGGGACTGACTTCGTGCTTGACGTAGGTCAAATCAACAGGGATGAAGAGCTTGAAGTATCTCCAAAAAACGCCGATCTGAGTGGAATGGAAAAATAGCACGCATCCCATGGTCCAGCTACAGCTTTTTTTCTCCTCATCTCTTGAATTGCATTCCTGGCTGATGTTTTTGTTTTTGAGCTTTCCTCTCGCGCCCCATAAGTACCATCTGATACTGACCAGCTAGAAAAACAAAAGATAAAAGTTAGAAAATGTGTATCTTTGAGTAGCGAAAAGTTGACCCTGCTGAAAAAATTCTATTGAGTTTTTTAATTTGGTGAATTCTAATTAATGGTTAACATATAACGGTATTTTTGGGTGGAAAAATGTTAATTTGTTGAACTGATTTTCCTATGAAATTTTTTGAAAGGAAATATCAATCCAGCTGTAAAAACCCTATTAAAATTTCCTTTCGGTAATACCATAAAGAGAATTCCAATTGAAAAATTGGTAAATTTTCCACATGGTTTTTTTAAACCCAATTCCAAAACGGAATTTCAAATGGTTTCTTTCTCTACTTTTTTTTTAATTTTGAACTTTTATTCGGATAAATTATTTGGAAATTTTCTTTTGATTTTTCCAATTAAAAATCCCCAATGGAAAAAAAGAATATATTTTGTTCAGCTAGAAATATCGCGAAACCCAATAAAATGTGTTTAGCAGAGAAGCTTTCAATTACTTGTGAAATGAACAAGGAAGCAAGAACAAAAGCGATGCTCATGGGGAACATGCTGGATGACACGGTCGGATGATGAGCCAAGGCGTAACTCATGGCAAGGTCAAAGACGATGTCGCAAAAGTACGAGGCCAGCGATATGATATTAAAGAGGACGTCGCACAGCGGCAAGAACTCGTGCTGGTGCTGGTGCTGTTGCTGGGCCATAATGGGTTACCCTTCCCCATTTGGACACCCAGTGGCCTTCTTTATCGTCCCATGGACCAAACACGCCTTTACCTAAAAATCGCCAAAAAAGTTATTATCATTGTTGACGTTTCATACATTTGATTTGTTACCTTTAATCGCGAATAAATCCAGCAAAAGGAAACGCGAGAAATCACCAGTAGCGTCGGAATCACCGCCGCATTCCTCAGATGTCATTGACGAGTTATCGCGAGTGACATTCTTAACCTGGATGCTGGGCTGCGTGACCTGGACCAAGGTTGGAATGCGGGGAATTTCGCCTCAAGCGCTGTTCACTCTGGGCCGCCGCCGTTTTTTATGAGACATGTGCGAAGTCGCAATTTTTTCACGTGAAATCGTAGGAAAACATGACGGAGGGTTGTGGGCGGGGGGGGGGGGGGGGGAGAGAGGGATGAAGCGAAGCACGAACAAAAATACGTATATTAGGGAAAAGGGAATCGGAACGCGCCCCCGAATTGCTGTCTCTTTCTACCTGTTTCTTAGCGCGGAAGCGCGTCGTGTAGGGAACAAGTGTAGCTCTTGGTGGTCGCCGCACATTAAAAAATAAAAACCCATATCCAACTCAAACCTTTAAAACTAACACCCAACGATACAACTTATACAACACTCATCACATCCTGACCACTAT
>JABFQM010002139.1:0-16481 GCA_022816865.1 Zelostemma sp. ZL-2020 | reverse complement strand
TAATCATCCGATCATAGCTTTATTGATCATCTCTTTCACTGCTTCTTTTCGCTGAATTCTTTATCGTGGCAAACATACCAACACTGCCCTCTTTCATCCAAGTTACGATAAAGTAACGAATCCAAAGCTTCATGTCTGCGAAAGAAACTGGCTGCCACTAGAGGAAGAAATGTAAGGAAAGAGCGAAAACTGTGAAGCGCAGAGAAGTCATTAGATTCGATTGCACTGCGGTCCATTGAACTCTAGCCCAACAATTGTACACACATCCATTCTTCTTCTTTATCTTTCTAATTCTCGGATCCTCCGCATTAATCAATTTTATACTCTCCGCATTTGCTTTACAAATATACGCTTTCGCGGTGTATTTGCGGGACGAAGGAAATTGATACAGGAATTCATTAGTGGCTGCAGTGAAGCTGCAAAAGTTTCGTCCATGACTTAGCTTCATCCCCTTCTTCGCATGACTTTTTTTCGTTTTTGTGAATGTCGGAGAACAGTAATCACGAGGGCTCTTACTCCTCCGCATGGAGACCAACAATCAGCCGTAATGACAAAATCGTGCGTCGTCATGTCAACGTCTTTTCAGCATTACCGGTTTCTTCAGCCGCTTTGTGCTTGTTACTTTAGCTTCTTTTTTGCTCGCGGGTCGCTCGTTGTGTCATGCACTCCTGCGACTTTCTGGGAATTGCGCGGCCACTGGATTTCAAGACTTTTATTATTGTATGCGCGTAAAAAAATCGAGGCGGACATGATTACGTCGTAAGTTTCGCTAGATAATTGTTGCCGGTACTCAGGTATGTGGCAAACTTTCGGACGAAATTGGCTACAACAATTTGTATTTAATTGGATTTAAGCGAAGATTCGCTATCAAGGAAGACCAAGAGGAAAATGCAATTTCATTAGTTTATACAAGTTGCACAAAAAGCGCTATTAACAGTCGTAGCAGTTTCGTAGCTGCGTGACGACTTTAATCTGTTCAGGTAAAACATTCTCGCAAAAGTAAATTGCGCCGGCCAAAAAACAAGAGCGGTTTTGTCGGAAATATTCAGCAAATTTGTCACAATCAAAATTCTTTGGACGATGACAATCGTTCTTTTGAATCCAGGCAGATTTTTACAAAGACAGTAAAAAGCAAAAAATCACCGCGTATAAATAACAGCCAATTTTCACGCAATGATAATTCCGGGTAAATTAAATGCGCCGAATAAAAACTGTGACACTATATTTTATAAAAGTGCTTCAACGAATCGAGGACGTTGTACATCACTTTCTGTCGAGAATATGGTCGAGGGATGCATGGGTTGCAGTAAATAAATTTTCGTGCATTTCACGCATTCGTTGGTGTACCGAATGATAAATTTCATGATTGCAATCAATAAATCTGTTAACTAGGTCTTGTTCGAATTACCACGAAAAAGCTTTTTTCAGAGGAAGTTCAACAGACCGAGGTTACGTTTCTCAATTCACTCGGAACGCGTGTAATTTTTTAAGAGTACCCTCCATTTCATAAGAGAAAAAGAACATACTCCCGAAGTTGAATCTTATTTTAGCGAGTAAAAAAGAAAACTTTTAACATACATATTTATTTAAAGTTTTGCATTAAACTCACATTTTAGTTGCACGCCTCTTTAGTGCGCTTAAGGGGATTTCATTTTGCTTCCATAACGTATATTTATACGAACGCAAAATTCTACATTAAATAAAATTGAGATTGAATTAAATTAAATTACGTGAAAGAATAGGAACTAAAGATAAGCTCTACGAAGATTATTAATTCTACTTTGGTGTCGTAATTTCGTTTCTATAGCAAGGAATTTATACCAACGATTTCCCGCGAAAAGAGACACCTGATTAACGACGGATCCTTATGCGTATACTTTGCACCTGGTGCATCTTCTGCGCGCCTCTTAGGGAAGAAGTTTTTAGATAGTCACCGTTTGAGACGAGCGTCCATATTTTCTCGAATATCTTCTTCTTTCTCGCGTTCCTCGCTTTTGTCTTCGATTCGTTTCGTCGTCTCTCTTCTTCATAGAGTTGAAAAACGAGAGTACTGAGACCTCTTAAAGAGGTACCCATATCCAAGAACTCAGATTACACTCTAACGCAATGGTACTATGAAAGAGATAACTGTTACGATTTTAGTTGAACATTTTTACGCTAAAACGCCTCTTATCTAGCGCAGAGCTTTTTGCTGTAGATATTCTAATTTTTCGAAACGTTATAAGACTTGCATTAATTTTAACATTCGTGATTGTATTATATTACTTCAAGATATTAAATTATGAATAATATTTGCTAACATATTCATGTGTTTATTCATAGGGGTGTTCTCTGGTGAAGAACCAATTAGTCTCTAAACTTGTTGGTTTTCAAGTGCGCGAATACACCGTAAGATTGGAAATAGTGTCTTTTCCGATTCCAACATCAACGCAATCAGCGATGCAAGATATTTGAATCCAATTTGACGCGACTTTCTCGGCAATAACTCAAACGTTGCCACTCTTGTTTCGTACTTCAACTTCACGGCAAGTAACAGTCGGGCAGATTTTTCAATTGGAAGTATATTTTTCAGAGCCCGAAATTCACCGCTTACGTGTTTCCAATTAAAGCGAGCCTTTGAAAAACAGCTGGGATAATTTGCCATGCAAAATCCTTTCAAGTAGAGTAGGCCCTTCCAGCATCATCAATTTTTGATAGGGATGTAAATACTGAGAGCGAAGACATCGATTTTCGGATGATGAAACTGACGCTCTGGCTTATTCCTGTTTCGTACAGCTAAAAGCGTTAAGTGGCTCCATTTCGCAAAGTGAATTGTTGAATATTAATTGAGGTAAGCAGAGGAGAGAATTAGAGTTTGAAGGAAGAAAAGCACACAAACGTAAAGATGACAGTGCGCTCCACGTATAATTCACTGACAAAGGAATCAAAGCGTATTTCATGCAAAACGTACCTCATCATCGCGAGAGCTAATTACTAAAAATTGACTTAGCATTTGAAATCTGATATTCAAGGCATTGATTGATGATCGTTTCGTCAATTACATCTGAAGTTTATGAAATTAAAAATACGATTCCTTGATCCAATTAAAACTTTCATTCCATTGGACTTTTCCAATAATATTAGCAATCTAATTCCAAGAGAAAGTGGGGCAATTCCAATCACCGGAATGCATAATTTTTCCATTTTAGTTTTCTGCAGTTTCACAATCAAAAAACACGATTCACCATAAAAATTATGTCGGGCTGCGCATGGGAATAAGAAATCTACAAAAATTCACAGATGGATTATAAAGGTTAGGTCGCCTTTTTATTTATAAACCAGGTCAAAAATCTGGATCTGGCTTCACAGTATAATTCGGAGTTGCGCACGAAAGTTTGCATACGAACGTCAACAACACTCTTGTCCTTTGACACTCATAAAACCCAAGTATATGGTCGCAGTGTTCAAATAATGAGTGGTTAAAAACAAGAGAATGCACAAATAATAAAATCATGGCCAATGGCAACATCTTCAAGTTTCAATACCGATTTCATGACGTGACCGGAATTGCCCCACTCGCCCTTATTTATATGCGTTTTTCGCGTACCTATTAATTTTTCATTTTTATCCATCGACATCAGGCTTAGGGACGGAAAACAAAGTTCGCGGTATATTCTGCTCTACCTCTTGCCTCATTTCAGCCGAATGTGGTGCTGCAAACTATGGAAGTTCTACAAATACGCAGCCAGAGCCCAAAACAGTTTTGTAACTTTGCTGAGCGAGTGCGCCTAGCATGGCTTTTGAGCCAACGCTTTTCTACGGAAATATGAGAAATTTGACGTTGGAAATCAAAAACGAAAATGCCCGTAATTGTGAAGATACGATCAGTGCTAAATCAACAACAAAAGAACTTGGCAATTACCACGTTCAATTTTTGTGCAACATATTGGTTAGAACAAAACTGCTGATCTTCGATTCGATTACAACGAATCGAATTTATAAATTAAATTGGAGTATTTACGTTTTCAATTACCTCCTCTTGGAAAATAAAGCTCTTTCGAGGTTGAAAAAAAAGATATCGTTTGGCAAACCCGGGCTCGGTCGATTCATGAGTAAAGCCAGTTAGACCATCGTCCTGGGTTCTGGTTCAACTGAACTTGGACAGATTCCAGAAAGCCTCGGCTCCGCGCCCTGTGGACGTACATCCTCGCATTCACGCATGCGATTACCCACGAATGAATAAACGGAGAGAAAGATGAATGAAAAAAAGAAACGTTTCGGAAGAAAAATTCCGAGTTTCCTTCGCACGCACGTAGGGATCAAATTTGGCTGCAATCTCTGCACCGCTTACAATGAGATTACGTAAACGACATGGTCCGTATTTTTTTACTTCGATTTAAGGGAATATTCCGAAGGGGTTTTTGGCTCTACAATCTTATGATACTTATGCATGGTATGTTTACTGGGTACATTTACGTATTACGGCATTACGAGGCATATTGAATATGAAATTATTGAACTTTGGATGTGTACACTGACAAAGTTTCTAAGTATAAGACCCTTCTTGAAAATTATGTAAACGATTACATTGTTTACATAATTTTTTGACTCTTTTGACTACCGAAGTATTGTCAAATCAAATGCTTTCATTGAGCAGAGTAAAACAATAGCAGTACACAGTGATAGCGAATAAGACTAGTAATCTCTAGCCAAGCCATCCTCTCGTCAAAGGATAGCACAAATATAGGTAGCAAAGTTTTCTATTCCAAGTATTGTCCCAAGAGTATTACGCTCAGGTACTATCAAAACGCTCGTTTACATATGGAATATACCGCGCTCGGTTTACATGCTTGGATAATGTGAAAAGGAGTCTGAAACTGAGGCTGCAAAACCGTAGACGCATTAGAGCTTTGGCTCCGTTCAAGGCATCGTATCGTTCATTTAATAACCGTAGCAAATCCCGCTTTGTTTCCTCAGCGATTTACCTGTAACTCACACATTTCCCGCTAGTAAAGCGAGCTGAGTTCTTTCGAGTTATAGGTAACTCCGGATCTTTGCGCTATTCGTAAGTGCTTGAATAAAATAGTGACTTTATACTTTATGTAATGTTATCAACTTTTTTAATTCAACGCATTGTGTATCTCGGCAGTTTTCTGATGAAAAGTAGAGATCGAGCATTTGTTTGCAGACAACGAAAATTAAAAAAGTATGGAGGATTAATAAGTTTGCTAACGTACATATTTGACATTCAAATTTAAACATGGGAAAGAATTACGTGAAATCGAGCGAGTTCAGATTTCGTGTAAACATTTTGACTAATTAAATTCCTAAACAAGCTGAATTAAAATAACTGATTAAATTAATAACTGATTGAATTGACTGATTAAATTTTTATTGCAAAATTGATAGCCCTGATACTTAACTTTTCATTCTTTGTTTTTTGTTCATGGATTGATGGCACTTTTTCCACCTCTATTAGGGTATAAATGACTATAAATTCAAGCATGTTGGCAATTCGTAACTATTTTATAAAAGATTTATATATGAACTCAATTTTTCGTTTTAAAACCTATTTTTCAAAAATAAACAAAACGGAATGTAAATGTTCCTCAAAAGTATGACAAATATCGCACTTCGTCATGATTTTTTAGAAGGAAAAAAAGGGTACTTGGCGTTCACATAATTTGTAATAAAAAATTTTCATCAAAATATCCATCCATCAAAGATGAACACGAAGAAAAATATTGTTACATTCAGATTCGCTGATTTTTATGAAGGGTATGTTTGTGATTAGTAAACTCAATTTTAAGAGGGTGGTTAATTTAAAGGAGTAAAACGATTATTGTCATTCGATTCAATCCAAATATTTTATCCTCCAAACTCAATTAAATATGTTCTAATGAAATGAGATCCCGAAAGTACTTCACTCAAAGGGAAGTTACAACGTCGGCAAACTTCCTTTTGTTGAAATATCATTCCATTTTCAACGGAAGCTCGTCTCGCCTTATTCGTTGTCAAGGTGAGTTAACTTCCCTACCTTCAAAACGATTCGAAAGATGAGACAAAAGTAACATTACCCATCGTCAACGAGCACCTAGAACTGAGATTGCCATGACTTTTAATTTCGCATTCTCTTCACGATCCGTTAAAAACAATTCTGTTGAAAGGTAAAATTACTCCGCTCGTATTTCATCTGAAATATTTCGTTACAGAGAAACTGCATCTAATTTAGAGAAAGTTCGGAATGACATTTTAGAAAAGCTACTATGAAAATCCCCAGTTGATGCAAATCAACTCCACGTGCGAGATTTCTGAACTGTCAATGAACAATACGATACAAAAGATTCGATGGTAAAGAGCAGCAAGAGCTTCTCGATAGTACTCGAAACGTACTCAGTGGCTTCTGCGTAAAATGGATCTCTCACAGCGGTGCGCGACCCTTCTCCATTAAGATTAGAGCACTAATGGCACCGTGAGGAGTACACCGCTCTCTCTGGAGCCCAAACGCGAGTATGCGTGTATACATGTGACGCACGTACAAGTGGTATTTATGAGAAAAAGAACGCCAAAGGCTCGTCTTATGGGGCAGTGTTTCAGAACGACAACCCCTTACTCTCGTAATTCTTCGAGCGGAACATAGGTACAATGAACCGGTACTTCGGCTATATAATTGGAATTAATAGAAGCTCGAGACTCTACCTAGAATTTGGGGATCACGAAGAAGAACTATATCATATAGTTAAAATGTTGCCGCATTGTGCGTGATCATTTAGAACTTGCTGAAATTCTGCTTTGCGAGTTAATAGAGCGAAAACCCGTGCAATGCGGTCGTGCAAATCCCCGTTTATCGCATGGAAATTCGTCATTTTCTTCGTGAAAACAGCATCTCAACGAATGGAACATGTGGCGCGTCAAAAATTTCGATTGATCTGTCACGAGCGCTATGTAATGAGTCGTAGAACGGTAATCCCGAGACCTCTCTCATTTTAGGCAGATTAGTGGATTAGATCGGTATCATTCTTTTTTATTGTCGTCAAATTACATGAGATAGACAAAGAAGAACCCGACCCGATCCGATGATGCACTTTATTCGGCGGCACCCAAGCGTGTAATTAACATATCAGAGGGATCTTTACAATGCTGGCGCAACGAGTGGGGACAAAAGAGCTATTGAGATTACATAAGATTCTTTTGAAGGGTGATTGCTGAAATCGTGTTCAATCAGATAGTTGACATTATTTGAGAAGTTTTCCGTAAAATTATCATATTAGTAGAGGACTAAAAGTGACGTCGAGAGGAAACCGGAAGTCAACACAACTTCAAAAAACATTTTCTTAGATTTAATTCAAAAGTCAATAGAAGACAAATATTTCTGAATTACAGAATCTCAAATTCATGACAAACCATCATCGACGAAAATGGTTTTAGAGGTTTCTTCAACCTTCGGTTTCCTACTAAAGAGAATTTATCCTAAAGTTGAACACGCAATATCGCCGGAGGCTTTTGATCTTGGCGACAAAAAAGCTGGATTATGAGATCGTGATTTAACCTTGGCATTCATCTCTCCTTTAATGCTGAAACGAATCACCGTCACACAATTGTCAGCGTCGGTCTCATCAACTACGGACCCTCTGACACGTAATAATATTCTCCCCCTTGTGAATGAAAATGTTCCGCGCCGTTGCGAGCACTCGAAAACTAAGATCTCAAGAAGAATGACGAGCAGTGACATTGGACTCGTAATTGGGTGTCACATGAAACATCTCAATGATTAAAATATTCCATCTTTTAAGACAAATTATTTTCTTTGAGAAAATTCTAAAGAAACTTCAGTTACAAAGATTGTTAACTGTACTTTATTAAAGCAGATATCGTACTTGACAGTAAATCGTTATTTACACAGAAAGAACATGTAACTGCTTCCTTTATAGCACAAAATGCAATCAAGCGAAATTATCAACAAGAATAATAAAAAAATTGGACAACAAAGTAGCTGGATATGACGTTAGAAAATGGAGACGAAAGACGTAACAATTTGTAGTTGGAAGAAAATCAAGAAATTTCATCAGCATGATTCTTACTTTAAATATAACAAATTAAGTTACCCTTTTTTGTATTGTAACTGATAAACTGACGCTTTTAAATCATTTTGTCCGTACACTAGTTTGGTAACAATGAAAAGACGTTGCAGCGATTTCGTTTGACGAACAAATTCAATTACCATAGTAAATTACTATGTTTATGTTCATTACCGTTTTCTATTTTGAATCACAGTTTGAAATTACAAAGATGCCATTTACGGAGATTCGTTATTAATGGCATTCATTTAGGCTGTACCCAGTGGTGTATCATCGGAGAGCTACAATTTACTTTCTTTCTCTCTCTCATAATAGGTATGAATCATGACGGTGGTCGAGAGTGCACATTGGCTAGGATTACGAGCACACGCCAGTCGACACAGGACACCTAATCTTTACCACCCACGCTCGTGTGTTGACACGAAACACATTTTCCGACTGCACGTACGTATCATAAGGCGTAGCGAAATGCAACGCACGCCAAGAATATAGTTGCGTGAAGAACGTCTGCACGACTTCGCCAAAGTTGTACCAGGGTATGAAAATTACGTCAAGACGGCATCCTGGAAAATTCAAGAAGCCAGTCCCGGTTCCACAGGAAGACATCCCGTTACTTATCTCGTCAACGAGATTCTGTGAAAGCTCACGGCGCCCATAAATTTTAACCTCCTAACCAGATATCGCACGAAATTAAAGCTCGGCATGTGCTTAGGGTTTGATGTGGTACATTATTCTCTCGTCAGAATGTCGGTGTCGAATTCTCGTGATGAGTTATAACGATTAGCAACATTCGTAGCGACGAACGAAACCGTACGAACGAATTGCAAATGGAATCCTTTGATGAGTCAGGATTATTAGTGTCCAATTTCAATTTCTGATTAATATTCAAAAATTCAATAAGCTACATTAATTATAGTTATAGCCAGAGGTCATACAAATATTCTCATTCGAACCGAACGATTTTTTGGTACATCCAAGGATATGCAAATCTCCACCGAACGCGTAACTACGTAGAGCCCGTTTAGCTTCATTGGGAAATCACATTATTACATTAGTGGCTTCGGTCTGTATGTAATATACAACAATGGAACGAAATTATCATTTATGATATTAATATGCGGTTTATTGTCAACATGGTTGCAGAATACTCTGAAACAGTTCGATTAGAGAAACAATGATGCGCTCTGATGTTGGGTCATCCTTTTGCCTAAGTAATTACGAGATGCATAAGTAGCTCGCGGGTCGAATCATCCCCAGAAATTAATTAGTGATAAAATTAATTAACCCACAGTTATAACCGCTTGCTTTCGGGAGGCTAAGCAACGTCGTGCGCTGTGAACTTGCATCCTGTTTTGCCATGGAGAATTCGCATTGCTATTCCGATGCTCCGCGGTACATGAGATACTTGATCGCGTCTATCTGTTGCATAAGCGGACTGATCGGCTCTCCATGTATAAACATTTGTGTATGTATCAGACCAACGAACGTGATTGGCTGATAAGCTAATTTACGGCTCTAATATATTCCGTCATGGGCGATATATTATGCAAGATGGAATTGTATTTCGGTTCAGTTCAAACTTCAAGTCTCGACGCCATTAGGCTGCTGTTGTTTCAACGAGTAACGTTTTCGTTGCTCATAGAATTAGCGGATTTGGACAGTCTCTAATTAGTTCCTATGCATTTATTTTTATGAGTAACTCGTGACTTTCTAATTTGTGACTCCGATGATACACGTAAATTTGGATCTTATTAAATTTAATAAAGACAGCAAACATTGACGTTAATTATTATCTTTCTCAATAATCCATTGAATTCAAAATGTCTCGACGATATTCATCACAGACTTTCGATGATACCAAATTCGCGCAGACTCTTCTCGCGAAGTTGCTGCGAGAAAAACCGTTGAATCTGCATTTTTCTTCTACTGAAGAAGGTACTTTCTGCTTCTGTAAAATTCCCGCGAATCGTTAATCGATTCAATCTTGGTCAATTACATTTTTCCCGATGGCTGATCCGCTATCGAGTATCTCAAAGCTCGTCTTTACTTTCGAATAAAATAGTATCCCAGTTGCGAAGGCAAAGGCTGCCAGACACATGTTCTCAGCATCAAGAGGGGAAGTCCGGAAAAGGAACGTAAGCTGCTTAACGAATCCTTCCACACTATCACCAGAAAAGAGTACCGTTAATGTCGATGCTGCGCATCCATTCCCCGTTTCAGGGAGGTTTCCCCAATGAAGATTACAGACTTTTGCGAGTTGAGCCTTTGAAGAGGGAAAATTTGAAGGGTTCGGCGCAGCTTAGCCGCATCAATTTCCATTAACACTCATTTTACGTTGCATTATAGTCCACGTATGCCTAAAATACTCATACTAGCCATGGCTCTTCATTAACCCATTCGATTTTGCGCCCGTTCCCTGCATCGAAACCTAAGTACGTTCTCAACGAGGACTCTATTAAATTCCATCGTTGAAATGTTTAACGACGCGAGACGAGCGATAGACACGATTGGGAATCGATTGGCTCAATGTGACGCTGCGGACATGAAACTAAAACGGCTCTTTGAGTAGCAACGAGTCCGAGGGGAGCAGTAAAATTTTAACATCCATTTGAGATGCGGTACCGTGTTTAGCGTTTAACCCCGTCCCGAATTGAGCTCTAATAATAATACGAAACAGGTCGCAAAAGTGAAATCGTTAATCTTCTATAACATAAGATTGATCGCGCCGCCCAAACTAATCGATGGGGCAAATTCCTCACCTATTTACACAATTTTTACGTAAAATCTCGTAAAACAGTTTGCTCGGGAAAAGGAAGAAAATTAAATTTGATGAAAAGATATCTAGAGCCGGAACATAAAAAATGCAAAGGACATTATTACATAACAGCCGTTGAGATTTCTTTATAAAGCCAAGCCCCAGGCAGCGATATAGTATGAAAATCAAATTTACACTCTGACATCGTTCGCTTTTCTCATCAGCCGCTCTTTTGGTCATCTAATTCTTCAAAAGCCACGACGAAAAGGTTTTATGGTTCATGAAAGATAAACGAACGAGCAGAATACATTTTTTTCTAGCATAAAACTTCTCTTTGTCACCTACCGGTGTAAAATAGTTCAGTTGTCGATTATTGAATCTGGAACAATGAAGAGTTCGAAAAGTACTTAACTAATTACGGAATTTACGGAAACTTACTTTGTACTTAAACAACATTAAAGCTTTTCCGCAATCTTCGAGGCTTTCAAGACCCATTGCTCCGGGAAACATAAAACGTTACTTGAATATTCCAAAATTGACAGTAAAGACATTTCATTATTGAGAGACACTCCTCGAAGCAATTAAATTTGCATGCGTTGAAGGGAATCGAAAGAAATTTGGAAGCTGAATATGATTCTCGCATACCAGAAACATGCAGAACTAAATACGCTAATCCTGATTCATTGGGCGTAGAGAAACTTACGAGGTAGCATCGGACATTTAACGTCCCCGAGTTCGCTGGGAAGAGCGTTAGAATTGGCTGAGATCGAATAGCCGGACGTCGCGGATCATAATACACTCTGACGTCTATGGGTTAACCGTAACTTCCAGCTTATGGGGTTGCGTTGCTTCGCGACGTATATATGCGCGCAAAGCGTGTTTCGCCAGGAACGAGATATCCAATTCGAGTTAGTACAGCCAGACCTAAACTACATTAAACGGGTAATTTCCCATCGACCGTGGGCGGGGCCAGTTTCCGTGCCGCGAATTAGGTTTACGACGTCGTAACGATGGAAATATAAAATGCAGTAGCTGCGAAATATTTTGCGGTGTTTGCGGCCGTTTCGCCAGCTACGCGGATCCGGCGCCTCGATGTGTTTTCTATCGGATCACGATTAACGGCTTTCCTCTAGACCCGCTGAAAGTCTTGCAAATAAAGCTGCGAGTTTTTCATTCGGCCTCCTACATTATTTTTATACGCCAAGAAAATGGTTCGCGAGAAATGCCCCAAGTGAAAGATAAAACTTTCGGTTCACTTCGGAAATTGCACTTTTTGCACTCTTTTTCCATCACATAATTTTGCGGAAATTTAACTTGGCGGCGTTGGATTTCGTTCCTGTATTAAATTTACGTTTTAAACTTTTTAAAAACTGGAAGACCCGAACCTCCTTAACTGCAGGCGAAGCATGAAATACAAACTGGCGCTCGTCCGTCTCTATTTGCTGTCCACCTTCGCAGTTTTCAACCTACGGGGTCGAAGCTTTCCGCGTACGTAGGGAATATAACGGGAAAATACGGAATAAGGCCGAGTTAAAACACGGACACCGGTTGTGATTCGTGCTAATAATTTATCTCTGTGAAATATCGTTTTTTGCGCGACATGCTCGAACGCACCTCCAGCGGTGTTTGTCATCGTAACAAGAAAATGCTCCGCAATTATCAGTTACGAGTAACAATCATTAATTTACCGTATCTCGAATTTAATTGAATATCGGTACAAAATTCAAGTCTCGTAATCACGATTTTTGCTTCTATCTGGGTATTTATTCACCTAATTTATTTGTTCCCCGATTTAGCATAGGATGTTAGTATAATTACCAAACCCAGTGTTTAAATCTAGACATGGCACGAGTTAGATCGATATTCATCAATAATACATGCCATGTTTATCTTCATCAACCTAATGCCGAAGCGACGTTCGATTTTCCCCACTTTTATGATTAGTTAAGGGGATGTGGAACACCTCGGGTTTCTACCTTATCGGCTTTTGGGGTGTTTATTAATAAAAAATGCAATACTGTTTTAAAATGAATTCCGAGACCAGACGCCGATTCTACTGACTTGGGAGAATGTAACAAAGTTTTAAAACCTAGAATCTGATTGTTAATTTAGAAGAATAGTACGAACTAGTCGAATTTGAACTAATTCGTACTATTCTTCTAAATTAACAATCTGATTCTAGATTTTGAGATTTCGTTACATTCTCCCAAGTCAGTAGAATCGGCGTCTGGTCTCGAATTTCATTTTAAAACAGTATTTAATTTTTTATCAATCAACACCCCAAAAGCCGATAAGGTAGAAACCCGAGGTGTTCCACATCCCCTTAATCGTAGATAATACTTTTATATAAATTCATTACTAAACTTATAATCAACATGTAAAAAACTCTAAAAAACTTAATTTACAATACAATAATTTATTTGTTCCGGAAAAGGTGGAGGTCGAGTTTGAGGACGACGCTTCCGGTTTCGACCTCGCGAAGGTTGAACCTTTTTTGGATTGGCCCGCACAGGTCCTTGCTGTCCCTTATTATGCTCGCAACCCGAACTTCCGCGCGGCCCAGAAATTCTGGAAAAATGAGGGAAAAACTCATGAAAAACCTTCCCCTCATTTCCCGGGAATTTTCCCGCAAAACTTCGGAAAAGTCACGAAAACACTTTTACTTCGTGTCCTTTTCTCTCATTTTCCGCAAAAATACGGAAAAGTTTTTCTCAACTTTTCCGACCTGTCAATTTTCCTCATTTTCCGGGAAATTCTTAGCAAAAAAATGGAAGAAAATTTACCATCGGGACTGTAATATCCCTTGTCGAAAACCGTAATGCACAAAGTGTCCTCGAGCAAGTCCTTGATCTGGAACTGCATGGAAGAGTCCCAAAGTGGACTATCCGTGCCGGAAACGACGCTCGTTCGCGACTCCTGCGAGCCCATGGAGACTTTGCAAAAAGTATTGCATTTTCCTGCGAAAATGGTCGTTAATTTCCGCGTAGCTCGTGTTTTTCAGGTGGGAAATTGATGGTTCTGCGTGCATCACAGCCGCGAGTGCGAATCGCAAAGTTTTTAGTCGTTTTATTCATTCAAAGCTCAATTAATGGCGAAAACTTAATTCAAAATTAATAAATCAGTCGGAAACTACTGGGAAATCGTGAAAAAACTACGCTAAACTTTGAGAAATGAGAGGAAAATGCTAAAATGCGGGAAAATCGAGGAAAAACGGTGGAAAAAGGAAAGGTAAGTTTTACCTCTGTTAACTCTGAGTTCTTCGGCTTGCGAAACGACAAGTCCAAGATAGCCTTTCGTCGCTCCCCTGCGAACTACGTGCGACATTAATCGGTTAATTTTCAACTGTTAGCAATAATTACAAGACCCAAAACCAAACCCCCAACGGATCGATGTAAGGAAGGTTTAATTTTTCGAGAGAACAAGCGAAAGCGAAAAGCGATAAGAGAACCACACAACAAACGAAGCGAGACATTTCCCGAGCGCCGATCTTTTCCTTACCGGAAACTGATTTGAGATCGGCGCCTGCGACCACTGTGACGAGAATTCTTCCGCATGATCCGAATTGCGCCTGCTCTGTTGCCCAATTTGCATTTTTATTATTGTAATTACGTTGGACGTGTCATTTTGGACATGTTTCATGTTCCGGAATGTTCCGGGATTCGGAATGTTCAATGTATTTCTTAAATTTCGGAAACATGTCCCAAAACATGACATTGAGCATGATCAAAAACGTTGCGAACTCCGCGAAAAGTTTGAAAATGTTTTATAAAACATGTCCAAAATTTTTCGCGGAGCACAGAACATGTTTCATGTTCCGGGATTCGAAATGTTACGTTGAACATGTTCCGAAATGTTCAACGTGTTTCTGAAATTTTGGAAACATGTTCAAAAATGTTCCATTATGTTCCGCAGGACATGTTTTATAAAACATGGCATTGAGCATGATCAAAAACGTTGCGAATTCCGTAAAAAGTTTGAAAATGTTTTATAAAACATGTCCAAAATTTTTCACGGAGCACAGAACATGTTTCATGTTCCGGGATTCGAAATTTTACGTCGAACATGTTCCGAAATGTTCAATGTGTTTCTAAAATTTTGGAAACATGTTCAAAAATGTTCTGACATGTTCCGCAGTACATGATTAAAAACGTTACAAATTCCGTAAAAAGTTTAAAAATGTTTTATAAAACATGTTTAAAATTTTTTACGGAACATGTCCCAAATGTCCCACGGAGCATATTTCGCGAACATGTTTTGAAATGTTCATTGATCCAACATGCTCCACCAAACATGTTCCGCAAGACATGTTTTATAAAACATTACATTGAGCATGATCAAAAACCTTGAAAATTCCGTAAAAAGTTTGAAAATTTAATATGAAACATGCCCAAAATGTTCCACGGAGCACAGAACATGTTTCATGTTCCGAGATTCAAAATGTCACGTTGAACATGTTCCGAAATGTTCAAGGTATTTCTAAAATTTTAGAAACATGTTCAAAAATGTTCTGACATGTTCCGCAGGACATGCTTTATAAAACGTGCCCCAAAACATGGCATTGAGCATGATCAAAAACCTTGCAAATTCCGTCAAAAGTTTGGAAATGTTTTTAAATGTTCTATGAAACATGTCCAAAATGTTCCTCGGAGCACAGAACATGTTTCACGTTCCGGAATGTTTCGGGATTCGAAATTTTACGTTGAAAATGTTCCGAAATGTTCAATGTATTTCTAAAATTTTGGAAACATGTTCAAAAATGTTCCATCATGTTCTGACATGTTCCGCAGGACATGTTTTATAAAACATGGCATTGAGCATGATCAAAAACGTTGCGAATTCCGTAAAAAGTTTGAAAATTCAATCTGAAACATGTCCAAAATGTTCCACGGAGCACAGAACATGTTTCATGTTCCGGGATTCAAAATGTTACGTTCAACATGTTCCGAAATGTTCAATGTGTTTCTAAAATGTTGGAAACATATTAAAAAATGTTCCATCATGTTCTGACATGTTCCGCAGGACATGTTTTATAAAACATGACATTGAGCATGAAATCTTGCAAATTCCGTAAAAAGTTTAAAAATTTTCTATGAAACATGTCCAAAATGTTCCTCGGAGCACAGAACATGTTTCACGTTCCGGAATATTCCGGCATTCGAAATGTCACGTTGAACATGTTCCGAAATGTTCAATGTATTTTAAAAATTTTGGAAACATGTTCAAAAATGTTCCATTATGTTCCGCAGGACATGTTTTATAAAACATGACATCGAGCATGATCCAAAACGTTGCAAATTCCGTAAAAAGTTGGAAAATGTTTCAAAATTTACTACGGAACATGTTCCCAAAAATTTCTCGTTCCAACATGTTTTGTGTCAAAATGATCCATGTTCCAAAACACGGCATCCATGTTTCCACGAACTCCAACGTTCCTCCACATAAAAAAACATAACAAAAAGCAAAAAATGCCACCGCACTTACTCGATCGCTGCCGCTGAAAATGGCACTTTTCATTCTCCACAAACTTTTTCTTCGCCTCCGCAATTCTCTTCGTCCAAAGGGAACACTCGCTATTCGAAGGCGCCACGAGTTCTATCAACTTCTTCCCGTCCCTCAACCTCAACACGTTTTCCTGCCCCTCCGAATTTCCACTCAGCCCATTTTCCAAC
>JABFQM010002138.1:0-16486 GCA_022816865.1 Zelostemma sp. ZL-2020 | reverse complement strand
TTTTTTTTGTCCAGCTGAAGCCGGCATACGTGATGTAGCCGGGCCTGGATTTAAGACTGTTGCTCTTCCGATCTGTTGGCCCCGTCCTTTTCCCTCCAACCCGGTTCGCGAGCGTTCCGCTCCTCCCCCCCCCCCCCCCCCTCCCACAGACTACTAATGCACATGCAAAACACGCGAGAATTCTAACGAGCCGCGATGTTCACCCCATTTTTTCCGAGAGGTTACAGCGAAACCTCGCCGCTCTCGGAGAAAGGCGGATGCCGTTCGGCGATCTCGACTTCCGAAAGCGCGCGCTCGCCGAAAAACGATCATGCGCGACGCGCGTCTCGACCGAGTGGCATTGACTCGAAAACGCGCGATCCTTCCCAACTCAATTTCATCATCGCCCAAAAGTTCATAAACAATCCCGCGCTCGCCTTTTCCATAGAAAGTTCCTCATCGATTGCGTCACCCCGGAACAAAAAAAGGACCCTCGAGAAAAATCGATACAAAAAAGAAGAAGCGGGCGCGTCCACGTGTCTGGGGCAGGAGGTCTCTTTTCCCCGAGATCTCAGCGGCGTGTGTTGAAGAGGGCAAGCTCCGCCCCGCCTTCCGTTTCAGCGCGGTCCTCGCCGTCTTCTCGCGGGGCGTGCTGGCGCTGTTGCCACATGGTAAAGCCGCGAGTGATGCCGCTGGCTCGTCCTGCGTGCCGGGGCGCGGTGTTGCCGTATCGACCGAGACGACGAACGCGCTCCCTTCTCTACCCCGACACTCTTGTTGCCATCGCACCTGATTCAGCGCGAATTCAAATCCCCCCTCCCCCTCATTCAATACACCGCGAATTCCCCTAAATAAAACCAAAAAAAAAAAAATACAATCCCTCCTTTTTCAATCTTGACAAAACTTTTACCCGCGTCGAATCCGTGATTATCCCAAGTCGCGTTTCTTCTTTCGAAAAATCGGATCGGGGGGAAAAGGCGCGCGCGCGCGCGCAGCGAGGACTCTTCCGTGTCCGCGTGGTTCCGAGAGCGCTTTCTGAAAGAGGCGCCGGTCCGTTCGCAAACTATATAGCCGGCGAAACCTCGTGCACCGCGGCCCGATCACACTTGTTGAGGGGAAGCCTTCCTTTCTTCTGTCCGTCTCTCTCTCTCTTTTTCCCCCCGTTCTTGTCTTCGCACTCTTCAGGACTGTCCTCCCCCTCCCTCCCCCGCGTTTATCTAGCTCTATGTCACCCTCCTCCCTCCTGGCCCTGACATTTACCTTGCCCTTTCCCTGCAATCGCGCGTTTTTCGGCAGCTTCATTTTTTATTTACAAAGTTTGTTTTCATTTCTTCATATCAAAAACTTGGGGATCACCACTGATAAGGCATTTAATTACCAGTTATTTGTTTTTAATGAGCTTCTCGGAAGAAAATTAATTGGTCTGAAATGGAGAATTTGGAGATTAGTGGGTTTTGGGTTTTCAGGGTTACAAGTATTTTTTAAGTGTAATGGAGCATGAGTAATTAGACTAATTTGGGATGTTCCTTAATGACTTTTTGGTGTATTTTGTAGGAAAATTGATTGTTTCTTTCTTTGGGCATTTAAATTGATATGGAAGTGCAATGTGCATGGGAAATGATCGTTACGGGGTTGACGATCTTGCACTTACTCGAATCCATCCACCGTGTGCAGTTACGAGTACGTAGAGCAGGTACAGATCGATTTCTTGTCCACTGATCTTCGGAGACTTCTTGAATGGAGTCCTAAAACGATAAAAATGTATGAGTACTCGGAAACTTTTCAATTTTGCATATTTAACAGCATTACTTGCATTACAAGGGGAAAAAGTGTTGAATTATTGAAAACCCAAGAATAGAGTTTAAAACTCGCGACAACCTTAGAATTTCACTTGCTACGTAGGAAAACCCGAGAATAACAAAAGACTCGGCGAATAAATGTGCATAAAATACATCGAAAAAATACCCGAAAATTATCAATTAGGCGATAAAATTATTAGATAAAGGAAGCAACGAAGTTCCGGGAAATTATCGAAAAGATAAACAAGGGAGAAAAGGTTCCCATCGCAACGTCGCATCTCGGAGCAGAACAATTTTTCTTTTTACATTCGCGAGAAGACAAAGGATCGTCGCGAAAGCCGAATAATCCCGAAAAAAAGCCCGCGATTACATTGCCCCGAAATTGCATCTTCATTTTCCCATAAAAATCCAGCAAAAATTCGGTGTCGAACGGCAAAAGTCGCGTAATAAAAAGTCCACGGTCGCGGAGTTTCGTACATAACCTAAAAATCGGGGCCGTAAGGACGCCATGGTTGCTTGGCTCGATCGTGAGATCGAGACGAGAAGGAGAGAGAAAAGAACAAGAAAAGAAAAAAAAGAACGCCAGGCTTTGTGCGAATACTTACCCCCTGGTCTCGTGGAAGTGGCGAAGATCCTTGATGAAGCTGTCCCGTTCCCGCTCGTACGTGACGGGATCCTTGTTCAGGAGTTTGGCCATATTCACGGGCCCGCGACACGCGTTAAAACACTCGCGTGCTCAAGCCTCGGGCGTAATTTGCGCATGTGAGTCGTATTCGCGAACTCGCGGGCTGCGGGAGTCTCTCGGGTAACGACGCCAGGTCGACGATACGTCGCGAGCTGCGCCCAACATCGGGTGCCGCGTTCGGCTCGCTCCGCGAACACACGAACAGCCGATCGTCTATCCAGGCGCGCGCGAAACGAAAAGGGAAAAAAAAGAGAGACGTCGCTGGTACACTTGAGAAACGTTTGTCTTTTGCACGGTTTAACGACTCGGCGGCGAAGCAGACGAGCACCGTTATCCATACACAGAAAACGCGCGACGGATGGGATTTCGATCGGGCGCCGCGTGCAGTGGGGCAAAAATTGTGTGTGCGAGAGAGAGAGACCGAGAGAGGAAGGGGGAGAGGTGGGAGGTGGAGAGAGAGAGAGAGAGAGAGAGAACGACGAAAGAAACGTAAACGGCAGGGGGGTATTCCCGGAGAGAAAAGAGAGCGCGCAATCGGCGCGAGTGTTCGATTGGTAAGAGCGAGGAACGGATCGATTCACCTGTCACTTGTCAGCCAAAATGCACGCACGCGAAATGAGGGAAAAGGCCGCGGCGGCGTAATCGCCCAATGTAACGCACGGGGGGGCCCCGCTCGGGCAGCGCGCACGGGGAGGGAGCAACGGTTGAGGATTGGAAAAGAGCGAGACGGACGGAGCGTACGCCCGATGCGCGTTTATAATCGAGTAGCAAACGCGCTTGACGTGCGAGCGTATATCAAAATGGCGTCCCGTGCGGTGAAGCCATCGAACAATTTAACTGTCCGCTCTCTATCGGGACGCGGCGACAGCACTACACTTTAGTACGACGTTTCCGTTCCACACGTCGCGGCGCGCGCGCTTCGTCGCTCCACTTTTACGTCATGCGAAGCGCCGCGCACACACTCGTCGCCGAAACCCCGGCGTATCCACGGGCTTTCGGGACACACGGCTTATCTCTATTATTCTTCTGCCGCGAAGAACAACAGAGAACAAGTCGCCGTGCTACGGAAATCCCGGGTCGTATTTTTACTTTCAAAATGGATGGGGGCAAGTTGAGTTAGTTGCACTAGCGCACTGACAGCTTTCAAATTCGTTCGATACGCGACGCTGGAGGGCGCCTCTTTCCTGCGCGCGTTCGCGCGAAAGTTCGAATTTTGTTTGAAGTACCATTTTTTATAGTTTTCTGGAATTTTTGTTTTTATTCGAAATGCCACGGACTTTGTATGCTTTGATTTGGTAGAAATTCTGTTTTTATGTAGGCGAGATAATGTTTTAGAAATTATAGGGGAAGAGATTTTTTTAATTAACAAAGAAATTTTCTGATTTCGGAAAATTCGAGGTCATCTGTGTACTGTATTTTTATATACTGCAATCAGCTTATGTTTCTTGTACAAATTCTACTTCATTTCGCCGTAGAACGTTGAAAATATAAATTTTTAAAATTTTGCACAAGTTTTACGCGAAAATTGGTCATGACAGTACTGCTGCCATCTGTCTCAATAAAAGATTACAATCAGAACTTAATTTTCACACTGCAAGTGACCGTCGATCACTTTACTCAATTGTAAATTAATAGCAATTTAATGCGAAAAGCCCATTAATCGTTCCGCTTCATGACTACAATTTGTTACAAAAATAGCTTTCGTACTTCGAAGAATTTTTTTGAACATTTTTACCGCTCAAAATGACGGCCTTGTAGCGACATCTAGTGGTGAAAAAAGTCGGTTCCTGATTTGACCACCGAACTGTGACGTCACGCATGCCGCCATCTTCGATTTTGGACGGTGTCATACAACCCTCGTTTTATTCGCAATTAAGTGCATGCAATAATTAACAATGCCATACAAACGCAAAAAATACCATTGGGGAGATACACACTTAAAAAAAGGGTGGAGAACAAGGAGAAGAACGAAGGATTTGGACCAGGTACAGATCAATTCTTGTCGTCGGTACGCTTTTCGCGCTACCACGTGGTTTTTTATCGAATGTTTTGACACTTTTTAGATCGATGAAGATTTGGAAAAAAATGCGGAAGAATTATTGAACCAGCAGGTAGATTTAGATAAACCTGGCGCTGCGCAGCATTATTGTCTCCACTGCTCGTGAGTCTGAATTGTTTTTTAATTTTCAAAATAACCTAAATAAATAGGAATTTATTTTTACAAAAAAAGAACAAATCTGTCATTTTCTCGAATTTGTAATTTGTTTAATATGAAGATTTAATAGAGAGTATAAATACTAATGAACATTGTTTTTTCTTTATCAGAATAAATTCACTGATTTTTTTTCAGGAGGTACTTTATTGATGAAACTGCATTATCCAAACATTTTACTACGAAGGTGCACAAGCGAAGACTAAAAGCCCTCGAATTAGAACCGTATACGATAGAAGATTCTGAACGTGCTGCAGGACACGGGAATTTTAATCTCCCAAAAAAGCGAAAAATAGAGACTCAATCACGGGAAGATAAAAAAATGGACGACGTTGCGGAAGAAGTTCCATCTAAAATTGTCAAAACAAATTAACGTTTGTTTACTTGATTGCGATTTGTAATTTACTAAGTTTACAATTGTAAATTTTCCATGTATCCTAAGTTTACGCGTTTCTTTTGAAACGTGGATGGCGTACAGTGGAAGGTACGTCGAAGTCGGTCATGTTTTTGTGTACGGTGATTATTTGAGCAAAAGATTACTGATGCTGTACCAAACAATTATACATTCTTCGTTTCGGGAATGGTTTTGTCTTGGCTTCTTCGCTTTAAAATCATCCCTGGGAGTTTGCGGTGCCTGGAAAAGTCGCCATTGATACAATGTACATCGGCGTCTTTTTTGTACAAATAATTGAGAATAAATAAACTTGTTAATGCGAATTAAGAGTTTTGTGATGTCAAATTATTAATGCGAAGTAGCGGAATTCTTTTTTATTTTTAATGTTCTGAATTTCATTATAATAAATGTGAAAACTATCAACAATTAATTACAAACGAAAATGAAATAAAATATTTTCGATGATTTTTTGTTCTCCGCAGTGAAAGTTTTTTTTTATTCTCTGATTTCTCGGGTAAATTGTAGCAGTCAGTGTTCAGAATTTTAGTAGGCATAAATTCCGATTTCGAATTATAACGCGCATGCGTTGTAAAGAAAGTGCGCATGCACATGCGCATTACCCCGGCATGGTTTTTCTTGTGGACAACATAACCTTGTTAAATTTCAAAGAATTTTTATCTAGATATACTTGTATTGATAACAAAAACTATTATTTATAGTTTGAAAACAAAATCACCAGTGAAAAACCGATAAACTGATCGGATTAGAAGTAACACGTGTTACGTCTATAATTCGACATTTCGCGACGAAACCTGCCGAAATCGAGAAGCACGTAAAATTAAGTAAGCACAATTTGAATTGAAGAATTCTTTATTAATACATAATGTCAAGTTTTGTCGATGTCATAGAAAGTCATTCTTTATTGACAGTGTCTATTGGCACCAGTCGTAAATCGTGTAAAATCGTGTAAACGATCTCCGGGAATCTTCGGTTTTCTCGTGTGGTCATCGTGTTATCGTGTATGCTTTTACATTGTGTATCGTCGAAAATATAATCGTGTGTATAAGGATCATATATTAATCACAGCATAAAATGATGCATTTTTTTTCTACAATTTTTGGAGCTGCACATGTAAGATTTCAAGAAATTTATTTTCACGAAAATAAGAACGATTTTTCCATTTTATCGAATTTGTAATTTGTTAAATATAAACATTAAATCAAGCGCAAAAATAGCAATGAACATTGAATTGTTTGATTATAATAATTTTACTGATTCTGTTTCAGGAGGTACTTTATTGATGAAACTTTATTATTAAAACAAGCGATGACTAAAAGCCCTCGAATTAGAACCGTATACGATTGAAGACTCCGAACATGCTGCAGGACACGGCAATTTTAATCTCCCAAAGAAGCGGAAAATAAAGACTCGAAAGATAGAAAAATGGACGACGGTGCGGAAGAAGTTCCGTCTAAAATTGTAAAAACAAATTAACATTTGTTTACTATATAGACTTGTAATTTATTAAGTTTAACGTATGTAAAATTGTCACTGTACGTAATGGCTCAAGCGTCGCTTCGATCTATTCGCTCTGCTCGAACGTTTGTCATGTGCGTTTTCAAAAATAGCAGCTTTATAAACTCTCCGTGCGTTCATTCCTCTCAGCCGTTCAGCTCCGCGTTGTTTATCCCGGGAAATAAGGCCATGGACACTTTCTCTTACTTATCTCCCTGTTTAGATTTCGACAAACGCTTTTCGGACTTGAACAAATTGCAAGAAGAAATGTTGAATCGCGGCATAAACGTCGATGTGAGCGAAATGAAAAAAACTTGGGAACTTTACAAGTACCTGAAATCGAACAAGAGCGAACTCGATAAAAAGAGAGACGAATATTCAAAGCGCTGCGTAGTAATGTACAAAATCAAAGAACCGACACCTCAAGAAAAAACCGAACTGATCGCCGTAAAGATCAAAATAGACGACGTCAAAAAGGACATCAAAGTAATCCAAGAAACCCTGTGGGAACTCGAGGAAAGTATAGTGATACGAGCCTTAAATTTACCGAATAAGCTAGACCCAACGACGCCAACAAAATCAGCAATAATTTCAGAAACTCGTGGAGAAATTCCCGCTTCGCCGGAAAACGCGAGGAGTCACATCGAGATAGGAACGAGCTCGAAACTCCTGGACTATCGCAATCCTATGCAGTACTTTTTGTGCAACGAGGCGGCGTCTTTCGAACTCGGAGTCCTGAATTTCGCAGGGAAAATTTTCAGCGAAGCTGGAGCGATCCCGTTCGCTGGTTTGGATTTCGGTCGCAGCCTCGTCGTGGAAGGTTCGGGTTTGGACTACGAAGATCCAGCTGAGACTTTTGTGCTGAAAAATTACCAGGACCAGGACAAGAACCCGCTGAACCACATGCACGTCGTAGGTGGCGCCAGCCTCGTTTCGTTTTTGTCTTTGCATACGAAGCGATTGGTCAACCCGAAGAATTTACCGCTGAAGTACTTTGCCACCGGGAGACAGTACGCGCCTTCTACGGAGACGGATGGTCTACCCGGGCTATTTTCAGTCTGTCAGCAGTCGGTGCTTCACGCGTTCGCGCTTTTGAAGAATGAGGAACAATATAAAACTCAGTTAGACGAACTGATTTCAAGCGCGAAAAAATTGTACGACGGAATCGGCGAGCATTATAGAATTGTTGTAAAATCCGCGATGGAATTGCGAGCGAATGAAAGTTTACGCGTTTCTTTTGAAATGTGGTCGGCGTTCAATGGAAGGTACGTCGAAGTCGGTCATGTTTCTGGGTACGGCGATTACCCGAGTAAAAGATTATTGATCATGTGCCAAACCGCGACCGGGAGCGATTATACATTCGTCGTTTCGGGAACGGTTTTGTCCGTCCCGAAAGTACTGGCTTGTCTTCTCGAAAATCATCCCGGGAAATTCGCGATGCCGGAAAAAGTCGGCGAAAACTTGCCGGAGAATCGCTGTCGGTAGCGTGTACGTCGGCCTCTTTTTTTGTACGAGTTATTGAGAATAAAGTAGCTTGTTAATTCGAACTGGGATTTTTTCTGACGTGAAATTATTCTTGAAAGCGATCAAATATTTGGTTGTTGGGTAATCTGGATTCTTGTTGGTCGAGTTCATGGGGGCACACCTTTCGATGATCACGCCTTTTTCGCTGAACAAACTGTGTCTAATAAAACAGTCGAGTCGGGAAATAAAATCGAACAAAGACGGCTATGTCGTTAGTTGCGAAGGGCGCATGGCCACGCCTTCGTAATCCAGTAAACTGCAATCGTTATCGGAAATTTCCAGCCTCGAGTTGCGAAATTTTTCAGCAATTTATTGCTTTTGCAACCATTCCAACATTTGGGAAAATTAAGCTCGATGTTAAGGGTATAATACTTGGCTTCGAAAGGAAAAAAAGGTCCATTAATCTTTCCCTTTTCAACCGTTCACCTTTTTTCCTACAAAAAGTCTCTTGTCAATTGTTTGTCCTCTTCGCATTTTCAATCTTTTTCGAATCACAAAAAATTCGTTTTTATTTTGCCATATCATTCAATTCGTTAACTTTTTTTTCGACGCTACAAATCCGTAGATTTTGACATTTTGGTAATTCCTTTCGTCGGAGATTAATATGTTTTGGGGAGAACATAAATGCGGTAGAGATTAGGGGGTGCAAACATAATTTATCTGTAACGATGCCAATAATATAGAAATTGAAGGGAAGAAAGGCAATAAAAAATGATGGAATTTCGACCCATTTTGCAAGATGAATCATGTCGAAATATTTTTCACTAAAATCCTCCGTGTATTATTTCAAACTTTATTTTAGCTTTTTTTCGAATAAACGATGGTATTTGTGGAGCTACAAAATATTTTTCCGGGGATTAAAAATATTTAAAATGTTGACATTAATTTTGGAATGACAAAAATGTGAATCAACGTATCTCGGAGCGGCATTTGACATGTTCACAAATAAACTGGTTCTAAAAAGAACCTAATTTAATTGCCTCGAAATGAGTGGTTCTATTCTAAAACTCGGCTGTCCAATTATGATTTTTCGGTTTCATTTCAAAATCAAATCGACTTTTAGCGCGCAATTTAAAAATATGGACCGAGCCAAGTTTTCATTATTGCAACGAAACAAAAAAAGACTCACAATTTTCAAGTTTTTATTCACGTAATAAAACGAATTACAAAAGTTTGGAAACATCAATAAAACCCCGGATAATAAAAAAATAAAAAACAGACAAGTTAAAAAATTCCTCGCGGTATTTTAAATTAAAAACAGAGCAAGAATTCCCCCCGTTATAATTCCTGCTCGGAATTAATAACGACCCTGCCAGAACACGGATAATATACATATAATATACGTCATGTTCCATCAGGGGAGAAAACAAAGTTCCGTAAATTTATTGTTTCATCCCTCGTTTAATCAGCGCGTTATTCAACCCTGTTACGCTTGACAAGAAATCGAGATCCGAAGATGTTAAAATAATATAAACCAAAAGAGTGGATGCTGCTGAGCGCATGCGGAGCACGTGACTTCTTCGGAATGAAATGAACGAACTGTATATAGGGAGTCCAGTTTATTGCGCGTGGGTCTTTGCCTTGAAGCGTATCACTTCCGTTCCGGAGAGCATATTGTAAAGTTTGAAAATCCGCTGAAAGCGAAAATCCACCCGCGACATCGCCGACATCATTTCGTTTTCGTCGAGACTCCAACGACGTTAAATTCATTGAAACGAAACAGGTGAACGATCAAGTGTGAATAAAAAAGTCGTAAAAAGGAGTCAACGAACTTGTAACTTTCGGACGGTCAAGGCCACCTGGTTTCTTCCTTTTTCGGCCGAACGTCTGATCCCGCAGCCCGCGAAAGTGTTACAGAACGTTCGAAGTAATCAAACAAACATCGCTGCCCGGTAGCGCTCTTCCGCGAAGTAATCGTTCATCATAAATTATCCAACGGTTTTCACGATCTTTCAAACCCGAGCGAAGATGACGGGGGAAAGCGGGCGAGTTCGGCGCGAAAAGCAAGAGGGAAATTGCGCGCAATTACGTTAGTGCACTAAACGACGCGTCGAATTAACGGCTTCTTTGTCCGCGAAACACTCGGAAGGATCGATTGATTTTCAACGGCCGTAAATAAGCTCGAACGTGTTGCCAGTTTCTAAATCGAGAGCCCACCGCGCCGCGTCAAGAATTAACGAATAAACTTTTCGATGGATAAATTCCTTGCATCTGGTTCGGAAAGATACGAAGAATCGAATTACGTTTTCTTGATGGCGAAGCGGCATCTGTCTTAGAGCGCGAACATGAAGAATTCCCTTCGCATCGCGTTGCCTCAGCGACCCCAAAGAATTTCGGAGTTTCATATTTCCGGGTCAATAATATGAACGAGCCAAGTTTGCTATTGCTCCCGGGGAAGTGATTAAAGACTAAGTAGAAGTGGGCAAATAAAAGTGACGATTGATGGATAACAAGTGGCCCGCTAACGCGGAATATAGGTCGTGAAAAAGCTCTTCCAAACATCGCGAAATGCACGCTTTTGCGGCGATGGAAATGTACGGCTCGGTCTGCAAGAAGTCGGGGATGCTGTCGAGGATGCGAAGATCTTCGTTGGCGATGGGCGCGAACAGCACTTATTTCTTCACTAATCAATCTTACGAAGCCGTCGACCTCGATAACGAACCCATCGAAGTGTGCAGCAGGTTGGACCTCGTACTGAACTTTTCCCATCTGTACTACGTGCCAATCATTATTTTACTGGGCATCATTGGGAACCTACTCTCGTGCGTGGTCTTTTTGAACACGCATCTGAAGATGCGTAGTTCCAGTTACTATCTAGCGGCTTTGGCAACGACCGATTTCAGTTTCCTGGTCACGCTGCTCTTGGTTTGGCTGAACAATACGGTCGGATGGGAAGTCTTCAACAAGGACGGATGGTGCGAAATGATCGTGTACATAAGCTCTGTTTGCAGTTCTTTGAGTGTTTGGCTCATCGTGGCGTTCACGGTCGAAAGATTTATCGCCGTGCAGTATCCCTTGCACCGGCCACACATGTGCACCATTTCCAGGGCCAAAACCATCGTTTCGATACTCACGATCTTGGCATTGGCTAGTCATTCTTACTGTTTCGTCACCGCCGGAGTCACGAGGAATTCGGACGGTTCAGAAGTGTGTCTTATGAAGCCAGAGTACGAAAACCCCATGAGAATTATCAGCATCATCGACAGCATCGCCAGTCTTCTCGTTCCTTTGATTCTTATCATTGTTATGAATATTCAGATCACCAGGAATCTTATCAGATTCAGTAGGAGGTTCGGGAGGCAAGAATCCGACATGTCGATGACTCAGTATCCCGGTAGCAAGAGGTCGGATATTCATCTCGACCGGACATCGGTGAGCAACTTTTGCCCTTTTTTTTCGAACATCATTTAGACTTCGAGGTATCCAAAACGGTTTTTTTGCTTTCTACATTTTTTTACCGTGAAGTTCGTAGTTGAAGCTTTATCGATCGAAAGGGTAAAATTATATTCTTGCCGGCGACACCTTTCCTAATTTAGCCCTAATTTGCTTTTAATCAATTCGATGAAAACATTCCTCGGAGATTGTTTTTGCGTGAAAGCAAACAGTACACCGATCAATGTAACGAATGCTATTCGATAGCGAAACAGCGCGATTTAGATTGCGCGTATTACGTTTCCACCCAGTTGTAAACGCCTACTGATTTCACGTTCATTCCTAAAAACAGACAATCATTAGCTGAATAAATAGCCCGTGATTTATTCCATTATCACTGGTTAAGAAACAGAAATCACTTTCGTAAGCGGCGATAGAAAATTCGACCATCGACGAGAATCGTCGAAAATAAACTCAAAGTTTTAAAAATAGACCAGCGGGGCTTTCTAACACGTATATTCTATCGCCTGCGTAATTTTTCATGTAATGGGGTTGTTTTCTTTGATCGTAGAATGGAAACAGCAACAGCAACAACGATGTAAACGCGATTACCTTCAACTCCGGTAATGGAGACAAGAGACAAATGTCGCAGTTCATGCAATCGTTTAACTCTTCGAAAAGCAATCGTTCTTCTTCCCAGCATCAATCACAATTATCCGTGCCGTCACCTGCTTCGACGCCGAGAAATATATATCGAGTGCCAGAAACTTTGGGGAGAGGAATACGTAAGTATTACCCCGTTACGACACATTTTCGACGTTTACGCGAATCGGCCTGTAGAAAACGTGTCTTTTGAACGAGTAATTTGTTAGGTCCGTAGATATAGATCCGGTGGCACTAAAAGACGTTTCTGTCGTCTCTTAAGTGCTTTTCCAGCCGACATTTGTACAGAAAAAACGGCTTTTTAGTGGTTTCGCTAAACGGACAACGAAAATAACGACGTATAAACCGGAGATAAATGTCTGTTGACAAATATTTTTTCCGAAATTCCACGATCGAAGCTTTTCGCGATATCGGGAGATATTTCTTCGTGTGAAATTATTAGACGCAAAAAAAGACGCTGGCGATGAATTTTTTGAAAGGTTTGTTTTTATTCGTAGATATAAGGGCGACGTCGAAGAATCTCGGGTCCACGAGGAATCAGCAGAGCATCACGAAAATGCTGTTACTTATAAGCACGGTGTTCATTCTGCTTAATTTACCCAGGTAATTTTGTCGATCGATTAAAATCGATGTTTCGATTATTTGTCGATAAATCGTTTTCTCTTTGTGTGATTTCAGCTATGTCATTCGATTGTGCGCGTTTTTCTTCTCTCTCGCGAGGAAAGAATCTCCCGTTCTTCTGTTCTGTCTGCAACAGTTTTTTATGTTACTTTATTACACGAATTTCAGTATTAATTTTTTACTTTACGCGATGTGTGGCATTACGTTTCGTCGTTGCTTGGAACAGTTGTTACGCAAAGTCTGCAAAAGCATTACAAGGAATCATTGTAATCCGCAACGTTACATGTAGCGAGTGAAAGATCGAATGGGAATCCGTGGCTCCCCGGAAAAACGACTTAACTCTGCGTTCTTTAAGGGATTGATTTTAATTTTTTTGACTGTCTTTCGATTTAAAATGTATAAACTAATTGAAAATTGAGAAAAACTAAATTTGAATTATTAATCAGTTCATTGTTTTTACAATTTTTCGAAAATTGAATTGGTTTAATTTTTATAGCGATAGAAAGTCTGTGTTTGTAATTAACAAAAACAATTACGTTTAAACAAGTGTAAGTTTGTTGAAAAAATGTTGTGAAATTTAGTTTTAGGAAATTTTTATTTCTCGAATATGAAATTATTAAATAGTGAATAGTAAATTTACGAAACATAATTTTACGAAAGTTGAGTTGTTTTTTTTTTAAAAGGAAGCCACAGGAATGTTGAATGCAACTTCCGATATGCACAGTATTATTTATTTATTAATCTTGGATATGTTTGTAAACTCGATGGAGGTAAAACTGTAAATACAACGATTACAATAAATCAAATGTCTATAACGTTTATTTCACTGAATAAAACATTGAATTATAATGTACAGCGTACAATAAAATTTTTTTTTCAAAAAGCGCGCTCGAAGCAATTAAAATAAAAAAATGTATCGAAATCATTAATCATTTCCCAGAAAAAATCATCTCCCAAAAGCTCATCTTTTTATCAACTTTAAACATTCGCGTAAATTCGTTTCCTAAAGAAAAAAGCGAGATGTAATCGAAATACATCGAAATCTATCGAAATCACGATTTTCAAATTTTGTTATGGATTCGATGAAAAAAAAATGCAATTTTCTTCAAGATTCGAAGATAGTGATCGAAACCTTATCTAATAGACTCAAAGAAGAAATTTGTCGACTCCGATTAAATTTTTGATTTTCATTCGCGGGAGAATAAAAGCAAAAAATGTTTTATCAAAGAAGAATGAATTTACGATAAAGAAATCATTGCCGAGAGCTATTTCTCGGATTTAATCATTCCTTTGAATATACTTGAGTAATCTTCAAGTTTAATTAAATTCCAGATCAATTTATAATCGACTTCTTTACCGACGAAGTTAAATTCGCCCGCGCTCGACAGGTGCTGCCACCTCTCGGGTCAACTCAAGGGTAATCTCATTTCCACCGTCTTCTTCAGAAGAATGGAACGACCGAATGGAAAAGAAAACTCGGTGGTCGAAATCAGCTGTGTTGTGGGATTCGTCGCGCGGAGTTTGTGTTGATCGCGAAATTGCGTTATCGGCGGCGCGTCACTCGCTGATCGACTCCTCGCGAAAATCGTGACCGGGGCTGAGATTTTTTACATTCCATCGCGCGCAACGTTCCGCACGTTGTTCGTCGAATCGAACCAACGTGCATTCGGGGTGCACGACGGGAACAGGTGACGAAAGAGGAATCTCGCCATGTTAGATTTCACGAGATCGTGGCTCGTCGTGTGCTAGAGTGCCGTGTGAAAATTCACGTCCCGGGACCGCGTGACTCTTTCCGCCAGAATACTCCCGAAAATCATCCAAACTGGATAGATTACCCGAGTATCTCCGCGATACCGTGGACTGGTTTATGGGGTAAGTTTTCTCCGCGCTATTGCCATCCTCCGCGGACCCCAAAGTAGCGTTATAAACACTCGAGTTTATTTGTACTCGCGTATCGTTTCTCGGTCTCAAAGACGTTGATTCTGGATCTTTATTGCACGTTGCAGTTTACACCAATCACGTGTCACGTGTCAAACCAACATGGAAGCGACACTATTTTTCGTTCGACTATTAAATTGTCAAGTTGCTGAATAAAAACTTTTTTTTTCGGGTAATGAAACATCGGAATTACGCTTTTTATCATGGAACTGTTATCGAGGCGTGATTTCGAAAATTCGGAATTGCTTTTTCGATTTATTTCGTAAGGGCGCAATTTCCGAATCGATATTTATTTATAACCAAAGAACAAGCGATTACATTGTTTTTCATCGCGATGGGGTGACTTTTACAACTTTTTTTCATTCCCTTGAGATTACACCGTGTTATGCTTCGAAAACAACAGTGATTCATTCGGGAATGAAAAAAAATCGTAAATGCAGTCATTCAATTTCAATATGTTTATTTACATAATTATTCAAGGACTCGGAATGCCATTTTTTCGATGTATTTAACAATGGCGGAATTCGTTTATTGTTCAAAAAACAATATTTATTAATTCGAGAATAATGAACTTTGTTATAACAAAAAAGTAGCCAATGAATGCAGTCACTCAATTTCGTTTTGTTTATTTACCCAACTACTCGGTAATGACTGAATGCATGCATTGAGTCACATAAAGTGAGATCTTATAAACAAAGTCCGATAAATGTTTCTCTTATTAAACCGATTAATTAGCCAGTCAAGCTGTTTTCGCAATTAACCATCGCCTTTCGACGAATGACGATTTTTCAAGAAAGAAAATGAAAAAGTAACGCGCAATTAACAAAACGACGCAACAACCGATAACAACGAGAAAGAAAACGGCTCGAACAATTAGCCGCAATCTCCCATTTAATTAGAGCCGTAATTCCCTTAATCTTTTAATCGCGTTACACCGCCGATGATGCAACGAAAGCCGACGCCGGTTTCTCCGCTAAAAAAGCGCATTTAAAGTTAAAAACTTTGACCTTGTCTCTTTCTTATCCCGTGTCGAAATGGGATAAAGTTTTCACTTCCCCGAGGTAACCCTACACTGCAAACATTCGCGCGGAGTGTACAATTACACCGATCCAATGTTCCCCGGAATACATATTTCCTTACCGGGAGAAGGTGAGCATGACAGTGCTGAACTTGTTTGGATTCGCGAGACTGCTAAAGCCGAGGCGATCCGAAAATGGTTCGAGCGGGGAAGCCTCCGCGAGGAAGAAAGTCGAAAGCGGAAAGCGCGATTTTCAGGAGCGAAAGTTGGCTCTCGGCGTTGCGTAATTCGCGGAGTTCTGGTGCTTTTTTCCGGGGGGAAATGAGATTCGTTGCGTTAACTTTGCCTTGTTGGGAAAATGCGGCTCGGGGGTTGAGAAGGGGGGGAAGGGGAGGCTTTGGATGACGCCAGTGCAACAGTTAATAGGCGTTTAAGTCCGCCGCGGAAGACGGCGGAGTAAACAAACGGAAATTGTGTTCCTGCGACGAGGCTGGATGGAGCCGCGTCTTCCAGGCGCCATTATCTATCGATCCTGCTTCACATTTTCGTGACGCAATGGCCTTAAATGGTGCCAATCTCCGAGGACTGTTTACTCGCGCCCAATTCATTCCTAATCCTTCATCAAACGATGGACGCCGTCCTAGTTTTTTCGCTCTACGAGATGTCGTTTTCGACTTTGATCCGTGGAAGTTTACCGAATTTTGGGGCTGTTTTCACTCTGAATATTTTTTATGAGCTCGAAATTATCGGGGTTTTTTTGGCTGGA
>JABFQM010002137.1:0-16508 GCA_022816865.1 Zelostemma sp. ZL-2020 | reverse complement strand
CAATTTTTTCAGTCGCTTATTTTTTTTCGTGAAGAAGAAGATGTTGTTAAATAAATTGTACTGGCATATTAAATGTAATTAATAACGACGCGTTATAAATATTTTTTCTAATTCACCCTTGCATTAATATCCAAACAAATAACACAAACCTCCCTAAAGTTGAGCGGTTTTAAGAATTCCGTAAAAATTAAACTGCAGCGTTGTAATTCAAACATTTTATACCGATTCGTTTCGAAACTGAGTCAAACTCTTCAAATCCCATCAAAACGTAACGATTTCGAGAAGAATCAATATTCCAACGATTTATTACGAAAACAGCGATTTAAAAACGGCATACTTCCGAAATAAAACGTCCAAGCTCTAACAAAAAACATGTAACGCTTCGTAAATAAAGGCAGGACAGTTTTTTTTATTCATGTCACGGTGTATAATGATTTTATGACGTAAAATCACCGTAGTCGTTAGCGACGACTCGTAGACAATAGCCAGCCATCCCAACAACTTCATCATAAGATGACCCCTCTGCCGGACGTTTAAATTATGTAAGTAGCCTCGCAGTTCCGTATCGTCGCCCTGACTCATACATATCCCAGAGTCACTTCAAAACCCAGTTCACGTCGAATCTTTAGCTCCTTTAGCTCCGCGTCCACGTGGCTTGAAAACCCTTTTTCCTTTCGCCGCTCTTCCTTTCCTCTTTTTACTTTTTCTTCTCCTCGACTACGATAAAAAAGATACTCCGCGGAAATAAATCTTGGAAATAAAACCGGAATACTACAGGTTATTGCGTGCTTAAATATCTTCAAGCCGTTAAGACTTTATTGAAAAGTAAAACTCCGGAAAATTTGCATTAAACGCTGGTATTTCGTGCAATGGTATATTCTTAAAACGGCACTAAAGCGCGTAACGATGTCTTGACACAGATTTACAGTTGATACGAGATTGCAGAAACAAGGGTACGGAAAGAGAGAAAAAGAGCGAACAATACTGGGATCGGCGAGTTATGAAAAATTTTCGCGAACGTGGCACATTTGGCGACGAGAGTGTTTCACAGCTTCAGCGAAATTGCTTGCTTTCCTCCTTCCACCGTGTGCTGTTTCATCCTTTTTTCACCTACTTTTAACCCTTCAAACATCACTCGCTTTCGTTATCAATCCACCAAAAAAGGATAGAAAATATCCTCTTTGTTCTATTATGCATCGGCACTATTTTCGTATAAAAGACCGTAACATCGATCGTATAAAGCAAGATTTGTTCGACGAGTTTGTAATAAATTCCTGTGTATATATTCGCGTACCTTCAAGTGTATTATTGCGCGTATTTCTGTATCTCGTTTTACGCCGTTTCCGTGGCTTCTTTATCGCCCTTTCCGCATTTGCTTTTCTTATTCACGAGTCGTGATTGCAGCCTGCTTATTTCAAGGGTTTCTCTCCTCTTTCCACTCCATTTCCCTATTACCCCGCGATTTTTTCGTCGGGATCTTGAACGTACTTTCTATTCATCGAACAAAGAACGAAGCAGTCGTTTCGCGTCGTTTTTATACACGAGTTTAACGCACTTTTGACGCTCCATCGTTCGATGTAAGCAAACTCCTTTCGCACCCTACATCTTTGCGGTTCTCCCTTAACCGGATTTTAGTACCCTTTAATATCGTTCACGGCAGCTTGTTCACTAAGAACGAAAGTCGAGGTTGACCGAATTACCGGTACTCGGCGTAACACGCGACACGGACGCAAGTTAAAGGATTTTCCGAGGCGCGTAGCGCCGCGAAACAAATGAATCCTCCTCGTCGCTGACAAGCGAATTAATGCGCAATTTACCGGGTCTCGCTCTCTCCAAGGAATTGTTTTCCCTACCACTCGAACCGTTTATGGAGTACGCGGTTAAGTAGAACGTTCTCTAATTTTACTACTCTTGATTATTCAAGTCGCTTCAACTTTATTCGCTTTTGCGAGTTAAAAAAACCCCCAAGTTCCTTTTCATTTCTACACATCCGTGAAATAATAACCAGCATTCGGTCAATCCTTTTGCGATTGTTAATGAACATTTTTGGAGCACTGAACTTACTTTGTTTCCGATTTTGGAAAAGCTTTTTTCGCTTTTTTCGTGCACTGGACACCCCTGGAAATATCTAATCGCGCGGCGCAGGCGGATATTAATATAGCGGATTAGCCGAAACAAGTTTGCCCATAAAGTACGGAAGTTACTTTCTGCTATTCGTCTAGTTTCGCTCGGGATCTTTATGCAGTAATCTGTAAACAGTAATAATGTTGCCACAGCTGACCACGCAGAGACTGTTAAACACTTATTAGCATGCAAACAGGCCACGACGGTGTTACTATAATTCAAGCGAGAACTCATAGATAATGCCCAAGATAGCGCCGACTATGCAAAATACCGGTAAAACCTCGCTCTCTGAAACGCGAATTCATACCCAACTGCAGTTTCATTCCTCTCACGATCATAATCTGTCTTAAAATTTATCCCGCGCGTGCTCGTCGACTTATTGGGTTTTAATACCTCGCAAATAAAGTTAGCGTGCAATTTTTTCCGAGCCGATATAACTTCCAGAGCCATTTTTTCCATTTACGAGTCAGCACATTGAAAATAAGTCCATGAAAAATAAAAGCGATTGGATTTAATACATAATATTGCACGAATTCCGCATAAAAATGTGCTAATATGCCGATTAAATTTGGATAAAATGGTAATCGAATGCTACCGGAATCCAATTTTCATTTCATTTCAATTTCCTCACAATTACGATCGAATTTTTCAACCGAAATTAGATCCGTTTGCAATCAAATTCAGATCCCAATCGTATTGGTTTTGTCTTCCATTTATCGAAGCATCGAGTTCTTCTCTGTTCATTCGTGAATTCATTTATTTTAACCATCCGCAGTTGGCACTTTATTACGATCGAGTAAATGAACAAACTTGGCAGATTGCGCGTTACTTAAGCGCGAATCGAGAGATCGCAACACGCGCGTTGAACGAACTGCGGATTCCAACGACGTAACTGCATATGCAGGCATGAAATTAACAAAGTGCTCGATCCTCGTGGGAGTAATAAACAAGACTGCGGAGAATCGCGCTTCCGCGCCAGGAAACCAAGATCCTCGCGCATCGTTTCGATGGCGTTTAACAACGACCCAACTGGAAAATGTTGGATCTCGCGTATATTGCACCGGAGAAACGTGGCTCGTTTGCATTCCCAGCCAAAGTGTAAATATGCATGTCGAGATATCCACAGATCTGGAAGAGCGACGAGCGCGAATTCGCGAGTACAAAGGCGAAATTATTTATTAACCCTTCACCAGCCACGAATATAAACAATCCGGCTCCGTATTCCTCATATTCACTCGCGGAGAAGAGAACGCAAACGCAACTAATTGGGAATACTCGCCAATGAGCGCTACGGAAAGCCTCGAGCTCGCGATTTGTTAGCCCTTCGTCGGCAGCTCCGACGTCGAGTGCCCTTGTTTTTGATGGCTCTCGATTCCCGCAAGACGGGGAGTCAACTCTCAAGACTCATCACTCGGATGTGCGCAATCTACTTCGCGGAAAAATGAGCTTCGTTTCATGCATGAAAAACCGATTTCCGTAGACCGGAAAAATCGACGCTGAAAAGAAAAACTCGCCGTGAACGTGACGATGAAGGAAATTCATTGGCATGAAGACACCTCTGCCGAATCGCGCGCCGTTTTAATTAAAGTTAAGGGCGTCGGGGGGGTTGGCAATTTATTAGCGGCACGATCAAATGAGCCTCTCGGCACTTGATTGCAGACGCGGAGACATTAGCGAGAGGCGCATCCGAGAAGGTGACGTTTCGAGTGCGAAGGGGAGACTCGAAGACTTTTAATAACAATGTCCCCCTCGAAAGATTTGGCGCGCCTCGAGGCGGCGACGTCGCGGCCAATAATAAGCGCGATTTCTCACCCCGCCATTAAAATAATCTGATAGTCGGGTCGCCGAAGGGTGAGACCGATCGAATCAAAGTCAAGAAACTGCGGTTGTAAAAAGTCCCGACGACGACCCTAAGGAAACTATAATAAGAGTGGCAAAAGTGGAGGGAGGGCGAAATCGCAATGTCGCGAATCGTCGACAGCAAATGAATGGCTGATTAAATTGGAAAGTCGGCGACCTTCTGGAATGTTAAAATTCTGACGGATGACAAAAGCGGGGAAAACGGAGAACGATCGAACCCGGGGAAAGGGCCAGCATAAACTTTTATCGGAGCGATCGCTTTTTTCCTCAAATTACTCGAAGTCGCTCGAACTCCCGTAAGACGAATTTCGGGATTTTTCGTCCGCGACGAAGGATTCGTCTTTCAAGGAGAAAACTTTTACGCCCTGAATATTAACAGTCTGATTACGAGAACCGAGTCTAGACTGTTTCCAGCATTGTTGCGACCGTCTGTATGAATGAATTTGTATAATTCCATAAAGCTTCGTGGAGCGTGGAAAAGCGAGAAATAATTAGACGAATTTGGATGCATGAAAGAAGCTCGTAGATGCGGAAATGCACGCGCCTGAATCCACGTTACGTATTCTGGACGAATACTCCAGAGATTTCTTTTCAACTCCCGCGGAAAAGTTATAGCGCGACGCTATCAAACGAGACAAACGTTCAATTATTTCGCCAGGCAATAATAAATTATTCGCCCTTTGGGACATCGAACGCGAACAAACGTCGGAAAATCTATTCCCTCGTTTATAAGGACCCTCTTAGTGCTTTCTTTCTTGAAATAATTACGTAGGGTAAATCGGCACCGGGGTTATTTCCATTTGTTTCTTATCGATCCTGCCTGCATTTTCGAGAAACAGCGGAAGAAGAAATATCCGAAAGAGAAAAGTTTCCCGGAAGTGGAGGAGATCGTAAAGCAGGGTATTTCCTCGCTTTTCGTCGCCCTCGCGCTACTTATTTCGAAGCTTCCGTTGCCTCGGAAAGTACCGTGTAAGCCGTTTTTCGCGACTGGTCGTCTGGGAAGTACAACAAACGCGAAAGTCCCTGGAACATCATCCGGGCAGTATTGTTACGCGCCGCAAATACCAGTAGCCGAGGATTTAATGTGGATAATGCGACGGGCAAGAAACTGTATTATCAGAGGCGGCACTAAAGCTCCTTTCATTTTAAGAAGGGGTGAACTTGAGAGGTTGGATAGAATTTTTAAAGGGCCAAAGTTTGTCTGAAATAATGTGCAACACTGAAATTCGGCAAGTTTCCTTTGAAATAATTGTTTTCAATTAAAGTACAAGTACAAAATTCAAGATCAAACCAAGCTCTTTTTATTTTTCCGTATTTTCAAATTACATAAAAATATAATTTGTTAGTTCAGTTAATTACAAACGGTATTCATTGTGCTGAAAATTTCTTTGAAATTATAAATGCAAATTACAAGCGCTGAATAACGTTAATTAAAATTGTTATTAGGGAAACGTATTTTATTAGTATTACCTGAAAATGACTGGGAAATGGAAATGACATTGTGGTGGATTACCCTGAAACAACTACGGTATATTCAATGACACTAAACAATCGCGACTTGTAATTCTAATGTATACACAAAATACAATTAACTCGCCGCGTGGTTGAACGCAATGAAATTCGCTCCCTCGCGCGGTCAAATCTTCCATGAAAATCTGGTCAAACGATCCGAAAAGTAACACAAAATGTTCTACAAATATTATCTTGTTAAAATTAATCCGAAATTACGAAACTGCTTCGTAGGGAGTAAAATTTAATAATTTAATAATTTTTTCATTCAGACCAACGATTTAATTATGAAACCATAAAAAAAGTGTAAATACATCGAAGAAAAAATAACGATTCGAAAGAAAACTAAGGTTTTCCATAAAAAAACATAACAAATTTCACTCTTTCAGTAGAAATAAAATAAGTCACTTCAAAAGAGTGAAAATCAAATTACAAAGCAAAATTTTACTGCGAAAGATTAGCCCACGGTCTCCCCTATAAATATTACAAATTCTCAAACTCCCTTACAAACCCGCGATGTATCGCGTATTATTGTTCAAAGAGCCGCCGAACCGCGTTAAAAAAAATGTCCAAAAAAAAAAAACCATTCCAAAGACTTTCGCGTTACATTTCAAACGCCCCAAAGTAATCGAAAAAGCCGGATTCGTAATTCTGCAAATAAAACCCCACTCTAATACTTCGTTTGCCACCGGAATAAACACGGCGACGATTTATTTGACATGGCATTTCATTTTTTCCACAGTTCGTGTGCGCAACTAAATGTAGCGATATTTACCAAAGGCACTTCCGAAGGGGAGCTTTGGATAAGAACATTATCGGCAAGTGCCTGGCCCCCGGAACCCTCTCGCCAATCAAAACTTCGCGCGAAGAATCACGAAACTCATTCCCTCCCGTCAACTGTCGCAGATATTAATTCACGACTCGTCCTGGAATTTCGACGCCGCGTTAAGGAGAATTTATTTTTATCCCGGGGAATCTTCTTAATCTTTCACTCGGTTACTCCGCGCGGTTGGGGAATTAAAGAGGGCGAAGAAAAAGAAATTGGCGCCATAGCCAGTACGAAATTGCTGGATTCGTGTCCCATTTGGGCGATACTCCGTGCGCGCACGCCAAAAACGACCTTCTCCTTAAGCACTTTTGGAATCCGCTCACGTAATCGATACGTGTTTGTTATACTTGCAAGAGAAAATTAGAGGGACGCGGAAAAATACGCCGCTACATCGTTTTATTACCCTTCGTTTATCGCTAATTCTATTACGAATCTTCGACACGATAAAATTGCAGCTTCGAATCGAGTTTTCAATCGCTCGACTAGGAAATGTGATCAAGCCCAGTTCTTTGTAACAGCACTGTTTTCTCGCTCGTCATCGATACCCGTTAACGCGCAAACGATCGAAAAGGGAAACGGAGAAAGAAAGCAAAGCGAGCGGTGACCCTTTCGGTATGAGCGATAACGGTAAGCGAGCGTAAAACCTTCCACGACAAAAACATCGCTGGACTTGACCCCACTCGAGTCTCCGGTGACCCCATATACATCGCGTTATCATTATCGCGAAGATTGTACGCGCAATGCGGCGCATTCTAAATCAATGACACCCCAGAGATGCTCGCTCTCCAAATTCCAAAGATCGGCAATGTCTCGCAAGATTTCATGCTCCCTACATGAATTATCATCCGAAATAATGAAGCGGGCAATCCCGGCAATCAGCATTCGCTGCTTCAAAGACCGAAATTCCTTTGACGCGGTAACAAGGATTATTGACATTGAAAGTTCAGCTCCCTCGAATCGTTACACGGCATTTGCATGCGACTATTCCTTCGATAAATTCGCGTGTGCCCTGAAAAGACAAGCGGCGCCATCATTCTCCTTCAACCGGAAGAATTTCACACGAGGTATCGTCTCCCGGGTCTCGCAGGTACATGGCCGAAACAGCTGCAGAAGCAAATACCCGGGAAAGCGAAGTTGCCGAAGCGGATGGAAACAAAGAAGGGAGGAAAGTATCGCCGGCTAAATGCTGGGTGTGTGGCCTCTACGGGGATTTGCCAAAGGCAGCGGTGGATTTGGCGGGGCGTCACTATGGAGACTCCAAAAGCTCTCGCTTGCCAACGATTTTGCCGCATACCAGTTTCATACCCCAATTTCCTCCGGTCGAATTCTCATCCCTCGTGTCCGCGTCGCGATACCGCCATGAAACCATCAAGAGAACTCGAAACGAGTCAAGCAAGGATCGGACGTAACGATACCGCTCGTCGATCCCCGCCATGTTTTTACCCCTGCGTTTAATCCAGAGCCATTTTAAGCTGACGACCCTGCTTTTTCGAGCTTGGGAAACTCACTAACGCGCGGAGATTGTGTCGGCAAAAAGTTGTCGTTAAATGCACGCTTTTAATCATTCTTTTTCTACTTGTATAAGATAAAGGAACGATTCTTCTTCGTTTGGAAAAACAGCGCTTTTTCCGACGTTTTCAATAACTGATTGTGTCACGGCGGAAACTCGATGATCGGATTTCGAGGAAAAAGTGAATTATCGGGGAGTGGCGTCGATAAGTTTTCTACCCTTAGCGAGAACGATGCGACCCGTGTATCCTTTGGCAAATCCGACGGATTCTTCGGAGGAGCCAGTATCCAGTTTTTATGAAGGCGCTGATAATCTTTTCGAGACAAGGCTCATTTCGCCGGTTATTTATCAACCCTTAACTTTTTCCTCCAGCAAGAAAAACCTTTTATGCTCTGGAGAAAAATTATATGCGATACTCGCGGATTTTGTTGGTTAGTTTGGGGAGGTTTGACTCCAATTTCAAAGAAACGCATGTAGAAATCGATTGCGAGATATTCAAGTGAGTGAAATGTATGAATTCTTTCATAATTTTCAATTCAACTGTTAAAAAGTTATTAAATGAAAACTATAAAAACGAACTCGATTGCGATGTGCAGTCAGCAATAGCTGCTTCCGAAAAACCCCCATCAGACGTTCGACGTAATTGAGCCATCAATAAACCAGCGGGAATTAATTAAACGGACAAATGAGCCCGTAAACTCGGCATCGACGAGGAAAAATTTCGACCGGTTATGAGCCTCGCCGGAGCGTAAAGCGCCGATTCGCGCGTGATTGAACGATTTCGTGAATTCTTCTCGTAAGACTCAGCCCGAATTGATTTTCCCGAGGTCTACCGGTTCCACGGCCGCAATCGTGTCGTTGTCCCTTGCGCCGAACACGCTCGCTTCTCGCGTTCGACAAAAAGAAAGAACGAAATTTCCCCACGCTGCACGGGAAATCATTTTTGGCCATTTCGCGAAATTGTTTCCGCCGATTTCACGAAAAATCGTGTCGCCTCGACGAGTCGATCGCCCGCGAAAATTTCTCGGGACATTCACCGTGAACACATATTTTAATATCGGGACAAAGTTTGCGATAATCATCGACGATCAAAAGCTTGAAACAAGAAGCGCGAGTCGTGTCACGAGAAACGTTTTCCGACAAATCGTGGCGCGGTTGCCTTGGGGGATTTTCGGCAAGGGTCACATAAAACGAGGGTGCCTTATTTCCCGCCGCTTTTACCCTCGTCGATTAGATACGCTGGATATAGATATATATTCTACGATTACAGGGTGCACCGAAATTACCCAAGCAACACGTGCGGAGTTACAATGCTCGCTGAAAAATTAATCCGACGTGACGAATGTTTTCCGCGATTCTTAATTCGCGACTCGTCGCTTCGGAGTTGATCGTGAACTTTCGAATATCAAAATCAAATAGAGAATACGTTTCGAACGTTTATAGCCACGGGAAATGGCATTTCGTTCCTTTCCGCTCCCACTAAAACCATTTCGGTGGCTCCTGTGCGGAAACAGAGGCAAAGGACGCCTACCGTACACCGCCTTAATGCGCTATCGAAAATTTGATTTACATGCCAGATTATCGACAAGAGAGGCGTCGGCTGCTTCTCCCCTACGAAGAGAAGAACTCGATTTATCAAAGATTTCGAGAGCTTTGTGATTCCGAATGTCATCATTTTCGCACGATCTGACACGCTCGGTTTTTGTGTCACAGTAACGAAAAAATGTACAGCGATTCGTAAAAGTAATCACATGTTCTAAATCGATAATAATTCAAATTCGTATTCATACTGAAAAACAATGAGAATTTTCCTCCAACAGATACACATTTTCAATAGAATTGTCGAAATATATGAACAAAGGCATAATTTCCGCTTACACGAACGCAGCAAAACTTTGGCAGACGCAACTACATTAACGAAACAAAACAATATTAAAGTAGAATTAGCTTCTGTACCGTTGAACTCTGCGTTAAAGTTATAACATTACTATTGTGTCTATTGCTATTCTGCGTGTGCAGGACGTCCGGAGGACAGATTTCCGGTGAAATAGTTGAATCCCGTAATGCGAGGGTTATTTTCATAAAGCATATTCTCATTACGGTAATGCAATTTTTGCACCCGACATTATGAACATATGGGAGCGCGTTGTACCTTGGAACTTTCGCTTCTCTCGCTTGCCGAGCGTCATTAGTGCATTTCAACATTATAAATGGTAGTTATTAGAATAACGCAGTACCATATCTTGTCCAAAGTTTGTAACCACAAACTAATGCGATCAACGCCAAAAAGTAATAACTTTAGAAGCCACTGATGATTAATACGCGGCAAAAAGTAGCTTCCGAAACGCGTTGAGAGCATTTCGAAATGTTTTTTTTCTGATGGAATTGCACAGGAAACGCTTCAAAGTGTTTCAAACGCCACTAGAATGTTGTTGAAAAGTTAGTTTCCAGTGCCAGAAAAGCAGGAACTAATGATTCGGCATGTCCAGGTCAATGTTTATCTCCAACAGAAGTACGATTCGAGTGCGCGTGAGATGAGTGTAGTTTTTAAAGCTGCTTCGGACATCACCCGTTAGATTATCCTCTTACTCTCGCTGAACCCTCGAGCGGGTCAAGCGTAACGCCTTGCGTAAGCGTAATGATAGAGAAAGTATAAAACTGTGGTATCATGCAAAGACCGTTATCCTTATCCAAACTCTGGGAGACGACGTGCACGCAAAGTTCACTCATATTTCACCACGAACTAGACAAAAATCAAGCCCGATATTTCTCGGCTTGGATAATTTCCAACTTTCCAAATAATTAACGGACCGAATCCATTATCGAGCTAGACCGCGATGAGAAAGCGGCTTGAATTTGATCTTGCAATGTCACTAGGCGTTTCTGCTTCGAGAAGCGATTGATGCAAACCGTGACTTTCGCCTTGCATTGTGCACATGCCCAAACGCGTTCGAAAATGTATGCCAAACGACGCCTACGCGAGCTCTCACTCCGCGCCGTAACGAAATGAAACAAAGATGAAACGAAAAGAGCAACAACGCGTGCCTGCGAGCCGTTTCCCATTTTTAATTATATTTCCGAGTCGTCCGATCGTCGGGAAAATATGAGCATCCGGAGAAATAGAAGCTTCGTTTACTGATCAAAGTCGCTATACAAAAACTAGACGTGTTTTCAAAATTCATCCTCTTCCTTCCTTTTTCACAAAGTTTAGAATGGCAGATAACCGAGCCAAAGGTCTTAATAAAACGTTTCGGGAAAGCCTGTTTTCCGTCTTTTTCTGGTATTTGATGCGTCGCTGATTGACCCTAAAGCTGACCTTCATCATGCACGGGAGCATGAGTTTATCCTCGGAAGCGCGCGTTAGGTCCAGTCGGCTGTATAGAATTACGCAAAGGAATAGAGGACACGACGTTCCCACATCCACAAGTTTTGTACGTCAGCGGCTGAGAAGTCGAGCCACATATCGACGAGCGTTTGTTCCCCGATTCATAGTCTCCGCGAGAAAAAAAGAACGAGCGGGATTCGTCATTACATTATCTCGTAAATGTAGGAGAATAAAAAAGAATCCGGAATAAAAACTAATTACGAGTTAACTGATGTTAAACAGCCGTTACGATGCTCTTTCGAAAAAAGCGTTTCGGCTTCTTCTTTTAATAAAAAGTTTCTTGCTAGAAGAACATTGCAACTTCCAATACAAGTACCAGCATTACGTGTACGATTAAAGACTCTTCGGTCTTTGGAGTTACGAAACAGTCTCGCGTCTGCACGCACGACAGCTTCCACGAGACGAGTTGGGTCGGCTTAGGGTCGAATCGCAAGGTCCAGTATCCCCGAGGTGAAACAACACGCGCGTAATGGCAGTTTTAGCCAGACGGAGAGTGCCCGGCAAATTATTCGCACGCCAGAGGATGGAGGTTGGCACTTGCAACATCTTCGTCTCTTTTTTCTTATTCCCCGTCGAATCTTCTAATTTAGTTTCGCCGGCAAGAGGAAACAACGCGAGAAAACAGTGGAAAATTCCGCGAAATGAATCACCAGGTTCTTTATTACGCGCTTCGTTGTTATCGCCGACAATGATTCTGCTTTTCAGTACTTAAAATTCTGAAAAATTACGTAACGCTCGATTTATGAAACAGGTTTCCGCGCACTGAATCATCCGAGAATGACTGTTTAGGAGTGGACTGTATATTGAATCCTTGTTGGATTATTTTATAACAGTTTGTAATTTCTTCTGATATTCAAGTATTGTACGGATTCAATGTTGGCCCTTGCGTGGCCGAGATGATAATGCCGAATGTGTCTCGATACAATTTAAGACGAGAAGTCATAAAAGCGGGGGCGCCCTGTACACTCGAGGGCGAGAGATTTTGAACTAAATTAACACACTTCTTAAAATAGACACGAAATGGTTGAGAGCTGAACAATGACTGGCAATCGTTGTGTCAATGCGCGTTCCTTGCACGATTTCCCGATGCCGGTCTTACATTAATGTGACCCAATTACCCGTAATTAACAATTAAAGTGGAAGAGAGCTAAATAACGACATGGAAAAATGTACAGGCAACGAATCGCCGTCACTGAATTCCTCGAACGAGATCGACGTTTCTCCGAACGCGGAACCTGGCGACGCGTGAAATGCGGGTAAAAAGAAGCTCGGCTAATTCGGTCTGTGGGGATTTTTCATACTCTCAGTACGCGTATCCGACCTAGTCGCTTCGTTAACCACGAATCCCCAAAGAAAACCGGTTTTCCGGCCCGCGAAGTCGGGGAAACGCGAGATTCTCCGTTTGTCGCTGGATGGTAACAATAACCCAGAGACACATGGGAAATTCTAGACCGCCATTATAGGCTTCGCAATGTTTTGTTGCGTCGCTACTAGGACAAGCGTGGTACTTTACAGTCGGAGATGGACCATTAGGTTACTTGCTTCTCGGTGCCATCATTTTACATATTTGTACAACCGCGTATTATTACGTTGCGTCTTTCAGATGCATTATTCATTTTTAGTTTTTTTTGCGGTCGTTTATTCTTGTTTCAATTTCATTCTCTTCCGAAGTTGAATTTTGAATGAGTTTTTTGTAACACGTGCGCAAAAACAGAATCTTTCATGCCTGAAGTCGCTCTTTTGCGGATGATGACGAAAAGGTTGGGCGAATTACTTTTTTTCACTGCGACGTCAGTTTTTGCGATAAACAATGAAAATTCGGACTTACATGTAGAGTTTATTTAAGCCAGATAGGCCCAGAAATTAGACTTTGTTCACCACGCATTCACCTCATCTTAGAACAGTCTTAAATTTTACTTCTCACGCTCTTTTTTTTCCTTTATTACGAACTTTAACTTTTATGATTTCACTGTATTCGCTCGATAAACATTGCAACCACTTCTCTGTGCTACCAAGAATATCATTACTCCACTCCTGAATAACTTCACATTCCATTATCAGGTGATCCAAAGTCTCGAAACGTTTCCCCTCAAATTACCACATTTTTGGCATTCGCATTATTATTTTCGCGTTTACCGCATCTGATCCTCGCGACACTACACTCATAGAAAAGATGTTGTTGAATTCAACAAAATGCCTGATTTTGTTGGATCAACAAAACGTTTTTTCGAATGCGACAAAACATTTCATCGAATTCAATAATGTAAGATACTTTCAATGGAGCCTGCAAAAATGTTGACAAAAACCTCCCAGAATTGCAAAGGTATAATTTTAAAACAGGATTTACATTCCAAATTTTATTTTGTTCAACTCACCTTAACTACCCCACGCAATTGTTGAACTGTCGTTAATCGCCATCAGTATTAGGCGCTGTGTTTCCTGAAACAGCGAGAAAAAAGCTCCGTTATTCCAAGCTGTTAAACTCCCATAACACTTGAATTAAAAATTCACATGCGCGCATGTTCTAATTCCAGCCCCTTCATCTCGCATTCATATTTAATTCCACGTCCGAATAGCTTTGAATTTCACATCAAACACATCGAAATTTCTTCCCAAGCATAAAACAATGGCTCGAAACTCCGAGCAATAACAGCCCGGATACGTCCTTGGCAATCCTGATCAATCTTCCAAACTCACCCCGAATTCAAAGGAAAAATCAACCTCGAACTGCGTCCAAACGTGGATATACTCCGCCGAACCCGGAGGTTGTTTATGAACCAGCGTACTCTTGTGTACGAATGCAAGGTCGAATCTCTTCCCTCGCGAAGAGTCGAAATTCAGAGAAACAAATCAAAAGAATGGAAGAGGAGCAAAGTGGGAGACGGAGCTCCAATTTTCATAAATCCTAGCGAGTCCTACGAGCCTCTGATTCAAGGACCTTCGAAATAAAGCCATAGAAATTGTCCGGGGCATCATTAATCAGACTCCTTCGTTTCGCCGAGACTACATTTGATACGGAGTCAATTCTTTCTTCCTCTGTTCAATCTCGTTTATCCCCAGCCACCGGAGTCACCGCGCAATCGCATGCATTGAAAGCCGAGCTTAGCATTTTTCATTAGAAACGAGAGACGCGGCTTTAGCGGCGCGTCTCTTAAAAGTTCGGGATAATTTCGAGCTGATATCTTCCGGGATCCATTCGAGGCAGGAAATATGGACTCGCCGGTTCCTAAGTACATCTGTATGCAAAGAACGTTTGCGAAACACGAATCGAGATCATAAAGGTTGGGTTTCTCGAATCATCATAAAGGCCGGGAGAACATTCCAACATCTCAATAACGTCTCGAGTAAATTTCAATAAAAACTTTATCCTTTAACGCCTCGCTCCAAGGGGAGTTGATAAAACGTTAAGGAATGTTGGAGGATGAGGAGAGAAATTAGCATGTTATATAATTCCGTTGTTACTTTGTTTTGGAAATGCATTGAGAGCCCTAGGAATTTTTGAATTGGTAATTCGCGTTGGACCAGAGTCGCGGTACTAGACGACGGTATCGATCGTGAAAATGTATTTGCATGTAAAGTTCTCGCGACAGAAGGAGAGCGAGGCTCGAATGCTACAATTGCAACTGGGTGATAAATGCCTGTCGCAAAGTTGCAACTTTCCTCCCTTATCGCTTGAAAAAATGTCTAGAAATAAGCAAACTCGATGGAATTAAAACGCACCGGTGGCTAAGTAAATTCTCGTTATGAGAAAGTTAATTACGAGGAATTCTTCATAGTTTTGTGTAATGTAACTTCCAACTTTCAGCTTGGCGGGCTCGGAATTCAACCTTGGGACGAAGGTTTCTTTTCTTTTCGGGCGCAGAAGTTAAGCACCTGTCCCTTTTCACACGTGAAATAATTATCGTTTGCGAAGTGGCAGTTCGTTGTCGATCACGCGTAAATACCGGTGTCGCGTTGCGTACAAGCCGCATATGCCGGAGCATTTCCGCACACGCGCCCATTATGTAAATACCTACCGTTCCGAATTTGTACTGGCGCGACGTTTTTCATCGAGCAAACATTCCGAAGGATACAAAAAGGCGCTCCTGCATCGAGGATAAAATGCGTTCATAAAAGTACGGTTACGGAGTTACCGGAGCATGAGTAAAGGAATGAAAAGCAATTTCTCGCGATTAAAGCGACGTTAAATACTGCGAGGGATTCGTAAACTCCTTTTTATCGACCGAGTTTCGAAAACGCCGTTTCATTTTGACGCAACTGCGATTGGAGAAATGAACTATCGTTTTCAACGTTGATTGTAATGTGCTGAAGAATCGATTTATTTTTAAAAACCGAAAATTATACATCGATTTTTCGCTTTTCGTTTCGTTTTGTTTTATTTTTTTCTTGTTTATAGCAACAAAATAGTAAACATTAATGCATGCAAAAGTTGTTACTGATGCTATATTTAGATCAAAGGTAAAAAATTGGCCCCGGCATGAAATTGAAAAGTTCTCGCAACTTTTTTCTTCGTTTTTCAGCACTCAAAAAATTAACGGGATTCTATTTATGCATCAATTGACTTCCCGATTTAATCACGAGTTTTTAAACGTATAAAAAGATGATGAACCTGTTGAATTTTCGATTTTTCGATTTCAACAAAAGTTATGAATTTTTAAATTTGAAAAAAGCGTTTTTTCAGTCATTTTTCGAGAAAAATAAAAATAAAAATTCGTCACTACGAATTGAAAGCACACATCGGAAATTAAACAGGTCAATATGTTCTTGACTCATTCAAGAACCTGTAAAAAAATCCGGAACTCAATCGACTGAAAAATGGGCTCCCATTAATTTTTTGAAAATACATACCCATGTTTTGTGACTTCTCGTCTCAAAAACGGTAGAAAATATTTTTCAAAGAAATCTTCGTAATCGACAAGGATCACAGAAACGTGGACTCAATAGTACAAGTATCGAACTACACATTTGAATTTTTTTGTTGAAATAGATTGAAAAAACAGCGAGGTACAGCAAATCTCCGAAAAATTTTTTTTGTTTTTCAGTGCACACGATAACTTGAGATCCTCTCATCTCAAAAATACGAGTAAAAGGATTCTGTTAGTAGACATCAACATCTGCTTTTTCCGATAAAAACTTTTGATTTCATGAAGAAAAAACAAGAATTTTAAGGTGGATCGATACTTTAATGCAAGGGCGAATTGAAAAAAATATTTATAATGCAACATAATTAATTACATTTAATATGTGAGTATAATTTATTCAACAATATCTTCTTCTTCATGAAAAAAAAT
>JABFQM010002136.1:0-16514 GCA_022816865.1 Zelostemma sp. ZL-2020 | reverse complement strand
AGCTACGATTTTCCCGACGACAAAGGCACAATCGCCGCAACCACAGGCGCAGTCGATAATAAATCAGCCAGGAAAAAGTATTCTGCAGAGTGCCAATGTGAAGCAGCAGCAGCAACCACAGCAATCGCCCCAGCAGCAGCAACAACAACCGCCCCAGCAACAACAGCAACATGTGCTACCAGGAAAAACGCTCCTGGCCTCTCAAATAAAACTTGTCAGTTCGGGGCAAATAAAGTCGTTATTGACGGGGCACGGTTTGCAGAGTCAGACGATTTTTATCAAGCAAACTTCTGCGCCAACTGCTGGGCAATCGCAACAGATCCAGCAACAGCAACAACAAATCAAGGTTGTTTTAATTACTCCAGTATGCAGTTTTAATTTTTTGAAAGTGCGAGAATTAAATTTGCAATTATTTTTTAATAGCAACAGCAACAACGCGTCGTGGTTAGTCAGCAACAGCAGCAGCAACAGCTCCAGGCTTCGGGAATGCAACGCATAATTGCACAAATTGGCGGAAAGCCAATCGCTGTGCAGATTCAGCAACCGGCTCATCATCAGCAACAGCAGCAGCAACAGCAAAAGATTCTTGCTAAAGTATTAACGAACGCTGGAACAGGGCAGTTGATATCCGTCGAGAGTCTGCTCGCGCAAAAGGGTCTGAAACTTACAACCACCGGTCACACGAACCAGCTGAATCGCCAGGGAAAACAAGTTCTTCAGACTCAGTATCAGGTGAATCATCTTTCAAAGATTACAAAGACGGTTTAGAAATGTTTTAAAAGAAAATCTGGGCTAAGTCTAATTCTTTTCATTAATAATACTTGTCTTTTATTTAAAGGTTGTGTCCCAAGCTCAGACGTCTTCCGGTCAGCCCAAGATCATCGTTAGTTCGCCGCAGCATGTCCCAAGTCAGCAACAATCCCAGGCCCAAACTCAGTCCCAGTCGACGCAGCAACAGCAGACTGTGCGCATGGTGACGGCGCAACTCGCGGGAAAGCCCATAGTACTGGCGAGCGGAAACAAGGGCGTGGGAATGGGCATAAATACGAGCGCAGGCGTTGTCCTGGGTAAACAAGGCAGCGTGCAACAGCAATCCTCGCAACAACCGCTCATCTTGCCGAGTCAGTTGTTGAATATCAAGACGTTACATGGACTGAAGGTCATACCGACCTCGGCAGGACTAAAGACTTCGGGAGCGGCAGTGTACGCGCGCGTTATCGCACCAACGACAGTGACGGCGAGCCAGGCGACGGTAACGCCACCGTCACAGAACCAGAGGAACAATCCTTTCGGCTCGCCGTGATTTCTGGGCTTAAAAATTATGTAAAAATGAACGATTTTCGGCATAATAACAATGCGAATTTATTAAGTTATTGTTTGAATAAAGTGGAATGAAGTGACATTGGCGAGACGAAAGAGTGCGGTATATAGATAATTTGCAAAAGAAATTAATGACGTATTTTACAGATGCGCGGTACAACACTCGAGATAGGCAAAGAATGAACATTTTTATTGAATCGTCGCCTGACAACAGTCTACTTTCGTCGAACATACAAAAAGTATATTAATATAAAAATAAATAATAATTCTAACGTAGAAAAAAAAAACACGACAAACCGATTTTATTTAATCCTAAGCGGCGCTCGGGCGTCGCGTCTTTGGTCTCCTTTGTAGTTTACTTTTCCTGTTTTTTTGGCCAAACGCAAATCTTTGGCGTGTTCATTGCAATTTGCCGCGGGTTCGCTTGCTTTCGGTGGACAAAAATTCACAGCGCAAAATTGGTCTCACGAGTCGTCGCCACTGAGAATTTCCTGGAGGATATCTATAAGGTTTCGGACGCCAATAAGGAAGCCGTCCTCGTGATTGCCGACCTGCCACTCGGTGTCGTGGCGTATGCGCGATATGTGCGGCGGTAGCGGTAGAGTTTTAGCAAAGTCGATTATCCAAACGCCGGCATTTTTCGCGTCGTGGACAAAAAGCAGGCTGGAGCCGACGACCTCGTGCGTGGCGAAGAACGTCGAGGCTTTGAGAGTCGCCCGAATCGCCTTTAGTCGCTGCAAGTACTTGGGAATTGCGTGCGGGTAACCTTCCACGAAACGTTTCAAAGCTTCCGTCACCTAAAATCAAATTGTGCCTTTAAAAATGTCTTTTTAATGCACAATTCTCGCCAACGAACGGATAATGACCTGCTCTTTCGTTCGCGTTGTTTTAAAGTCTTTGCACGATCCGCCATGAGCGAACTTGATGCCCTCTACTCGAAAACCCAGCGTTGCTGTGCTGGATATCGTCTCTCGCCACACCATGTAACGCGGTTTCGTCACTCCCTGTAATTTACGTTCTTCCGCACTCGGAGCCGATGGGTCGACCTGAACCATCTTCTCGTACATGTCTTTGCGTAGCTGAAAAGTGAAACAACCAAGATGTAAAAACATGATCGCGTTACATTAATGAAATATGTTCCATTTCCAGAAAATTCTTTCACCTTTGGCCTCTCTTTGGCCTTGGCGAGTTCGGATTCGAGGTACGTCCTGACGCCGACCTTGCAATCCATAACGCAAGGCTCTTCGAAGTCTCCGAGTAAATCCTGCAGCTGCAGATACGAGGTTACGACGCTCCTTTGATCGAGATCTCCCTCGGTCTCTTTTTTGGCACCGTTGGCCGCCTCCGTTTTATTTCTCTCGTCCGCCTCCCGAAGCTCCAGGACACCTTTGAACTCGGGAACGTAAGGCCGGAGCACGTCGTTCATCAATAACCGAAAACACGCTTCTTCTTGTGAACATAGCTTTTTTAAAATCGTGCCCGGCGTTGGGCCCGCTCGGAAATTGCCCTGATGACCGGCCAATTGAACCTAATGAAAACAACAAAAAGAGAATAACTTTCCGCCAAAACATTTCTTGCTGGCTAAATGTTCTCGCAACTTACCCATGGATATCGTTGTTTCTTGTACGTTTGAAAAAAGGGCGTCCATTGGACGATGTTGCGCAATTTTCTCCATCCAGAAGTCTGAAAGAAAAAAAGATGTCGCAAATTTAGCCAAGCAATTTTCACGCTGGAGCAACGCGACGAAGCCAAAGCGGCAAGGATTTACAGCGATAAAAGGCTTTCGAGGGAGCGTAATTGATCAATTAAGCGAGGAGTCATTGTTCAGTGGACCGACGGATAAGGCGTCGTGATCTAAGCGTTACATAAACAAATAAAACTCGACTACATCGTCTAACGATTCTCAACTCTCGAACACGTGTTCGGTCGCACTTGGAAATTCAACGATTCACCGAAAGCCACTCACTCTTAGCCGATGATTCGATCTCTTGGATCTCGGACTCGCCGATGTTTTCTCCACCGTCATCGCGGACGAAATGAACGGCTCGGGGCAGTTTTCAAAGATACCGATTAAAAATTAACATTCTCGGCATAAATTTACCATCTCTGACGTCAATATGGAGTCATCGATTTTCGGATTAATCGCATCATGATAAAATCCCGATTTTTGTCTCGCTCGTGATTCCTCGCCGCTTCGAATTACCTTGGAGGTAGCGATGCGAGCATCGTCGAGCGAGTCCTCGGTTTTCACGGGGGAATCCGAGTCCCACTCGGAGCTGAGATCGTCGCCGCTGTTCTCGCCCCATTCGGGACTTTGTCCGGCACGCGGGACTTGCAGAAGGTGCAGGTATTGACTGTATCCGGTACAACAACAGCATGTGGACATTTCCAGGTCTTCGTCATTCTTCGCTGCAGCTTTGACGAAGCTTCCCCGGTGCCTTAAGGGCGACGGGCTGCGAGACGAAGACGAAGAACGACGATCCGCGGTGAACGAGAGACGCCTCGAATTCCTCCGCATCCTGGAACGCGCGTTCCTTTTCTGCCGCTTCTTCTCGCAGTCCTCGACGTCCGAAACACCCCCGCAGCCCTCCGTGAAACTCGGCCGCGTGTACACGATTTTCGGTATGACCCTCTCACACGTACCCTGCATTTTTTCGCCCGCGACCTTTTGGCAAAATTTCTCTCGTTAAATTATTGACTTTCGACTCGGAGCATTTTTCCGCGGCATTAGAGACAAAAAAAAGAGCATTGTCGTAACAACGTTACATCACAGCATTTTGCATACAAAGTCGAACTTATTCAAAGCGCACCCGGAGGATTTGTATAGTCGAAAAAAGCATAAACAAAAAAACATAAACGACGAGAAGACAAACACCTGCGCAGTTGCGCGTATTTACGCGTATTTATTGAACGAGGAAAATTGCTTTGAGCTGATTACATTCCTTCCGAAAATTGATATCTTTGATGCCTTTACAATCGAACGAATCGCCGAGTTTTACGCATTTCGAATCCGGTTCTGCTCAAATGTGGCGCGTCGTGACAATGCAAATATGTCACGACGTAAATATTCGTAAATATCCCAAAATCGAGCGATTCGCTGTTTTTTTCTTTCAAACTTTTCGCCGATGAATGAAAATCGCGAAAACGAACGTTCGGATTCCTCGCGAAAAAAGTGATTATCATTGGGGCTATTTATAGGCAGCGCAATAATGCTATTGTATCGTTACATCACGTCTATGTGCCTCATCACACTTTAGCATTTCCTATGCAGTTGCGATATTTCACAAGGTAAACAAGGCCTCAATAAAAAAAAAAAAACAACTTCGATAATTTCGACTTTCACACGACCACAAAAACCCACTGTTTTTATTCGCAAAGGACCGAAAAATGGATCTAAATCGCGGAGATTTCGGGTCCGTCCTTACTTTTCGTAACGTAGAAAACAAAAACCGAAAAAAGACGTCAATGAACGAGGCCGAGGAATCGCGCGCGAGCAAACCGAGCGGCTCGCGTCGACTGGCGCGTCCACCCACGTAAACGCCGAGGAAAAGCGCCTGTGCCACTTTTTATAATCCGCTTCGGCCGTAGTCACTTTCGATTTTTGCGCGCCACGAAAGCTTCAATCGCGGAAGAAGAAGACTCCTCGAAAGTCCTGGCTCGCTTTCGATATGGAACCCGTGACTCTCGATTACGTAAAGCCCCTCGGCGCGCTCGCATATGATTATTCGACCTTATCGGCGCGATAAACTCTTCTCTCATTTATCCATCCTCGCCCCTACCCCTTCCCCTCCCCCCGACGTATGTCGCGAGATCCAAAGCGGTCTTTGATCCCTCCTCGCTCAATTAGATCGAACGCGCGCGAGAAGAAATGGAAAAGAACAATCGATTATTACAAATAATCGCGATAAATCACTCGGGCCGTCGCTTTGCGCGCGATAAGTAAATAATTGGCGATAAATTTCCATAGAAAAAAAAGGCGAGGAGGAAGGCAACTTTCGTTGGCGCGGCGGCGATAAATCTCCGGCGTAACACTTGTTGCTCGCTCACGGCGGCGGCCCATCTCGAGCATTCAATCAGCCGACGCCGCGCGCTTTCGCAATCGAGATTCGTACGTTCCCAGGCTGGAAATGCGTCAGTGGCGGCTCGGTAATTAGCGTATTAATGTACGCGCCTTACGAGCGCGATTTCCTGGTGAATATTCGAAGGATTCGAGCTGCGCGTGCGCGTGAAAGCGATGGGCCCGCGGCGATGAATCGCCGAAACCGAGCGCTCGAAGAAACAAGTTGTCGGCTTTTTTTTCTTTCCCTCGGTTTCGTGCGCGTCATAATTTCTAATTGATCGTGAATTTGCGCTCGTTACGCTCGCCGGGGCATTATCTGTAGTGACGCAAATGCCATGGAAACTATATGTAAGTAAAAAATTATGAACTACAAAACAAAACAATCGTGACCAACGAAGCGATCGCGTTTACGGGAAAAGTGCCAAATTCATTTTAACAAATTTTGGATAATACTTTTTTTCTGTAGTTCTGTTTAGTTATGTAGAGCAATCGAATATTAATCCGTCGATTTTGGATTTGGCGCTTTTTACAATAATATTTTGGACTTGGCGCGCGTTTTTTTCCGCCCCGACACGAAACTTTGCTAATTCGCGAGATGATTTGTGAATGGTTAACGCCGCAAAGGGTATAATTCAATTACGACATCGCGCCGGCTTATTTGGACAAGCAAAATGAGGTCGCTCTTCATTTTCCGCTGGCAATTTCGTTTCTTCCCGCGCTTTTTTTCCTCTCTAATCCAAGAATTGCCGACCCGGCAAAGTCGAAATCCTTCGGATCGCAAGACAATTATGATTTACAACCATAAAAAGTTTCCAAATCCGAATTTAAAGAGTCGATTTGTCATGTATTTTTTCCTTTTAAATGCGTCATTGGCTCGATTTTCGTCAAGCAATAAAAAAACCCCTGGAAGAAGCATTATACAGAGGCTATGTCGACGTATATAAATTGCCGAAGATTTTTAGTATGAAATTCAGATCATTAAGGGAATCGCGGGGACCTTGAGCGAGCTATTCTCGAATAATTTTCCATACGAAACATTTCCAAAAAGTCTCGGATCATGCCAACGAAAACCTCGTCAATCAGCGTTTCGGTAACAAGCACATTCAATCAAACCATTCATTCTTTTCCAAAAACATACGTCAATTAACTTAATCAATCGATCCAAAAAACGACATCGCCGAAAATTTCCGAAAGAAGCGGAGTAGGAGTGGCACGCGCTCAAGTAGCCTCGAGCCATTGACGTGAATCGCGATGCACGCAAAGCGTTTCGAAATGCACCCGCCGATGACCACTTGTACTCGGAGGGGAATACGAGAGGATAACGAACGATCGTAACAACAGTGCTGGTTAACGAGCGATTCGCTCAGGGAGTCGCTGGAAGATGCACGAACCAGTCCTTCCATTACATCGCAATTACATTAAAGATCGATTCCCGCGTTGCGAAATCAACTCGTTCCAACTCGACTTTTCATTCGGAATCCTCAATAGTTTACAATGCAAATGCCTTCTTTTTGTTATCTCTCTTATCAGACGTCAAAATATTCGAGAAAAAGAAAAACGACCTGCCTCGGCACCTTCAATACCGAAAGCTCGGCACGTGCCGGAGAATACGTTTTTCTCAAAAAATATTCCTCGCCACGCGCTCGCGATTACAATAACGCTACATCGCATACTAATCGTATAATCACATCGCCATACTCTCGCAATTACATCGCCATTACAATTACATTACATCGCGATTACAATGACGTTACAATTACATCGTCACTCGCTCCTGATTACAATGACAATAGGCCCATCCTCGACGTCAGCGGCGACGGCATAATTTACCTTTTTGCCGTCGAGAGTAGGCGGAACGCGTTGGTGCTTGTCGACGATACCCAGCAAGCAGTCGTCGCATTTACAGTAGCAGCTGCCGGCGGACTCGCTGGACATGGCGCTGCCCTGGCTGTCCATGGAATTCGCCCTAAACAGCAGCGTCTTCCTCCCAGGTTCGCTCTGCTTTTCCATCTTCACGCGCAGCAGCTGCTCCATCAGGTTCCGGCTCGGCGGGCACATCTTCGAGCTACTTTCCTTGCCCTCGACCTCCATCTCCCCTTTCCCCCTCCACTTTCCCGGTTACGTGGCACTTCTCATCCGCAATTTCCTCGAGATTCTTTGCATTCTCGGGGAAGGCAAAAAAAGAAGAAAAGTCCCGCCTCTTTCTGAGGCCCGAGCACCACTGAGCACCGCGACACGCGAGCCGCTGACGTAGAAACTTGCGTAGGAGGGCGCGCTATCGCACCGCGGGATCTATCCTTAGAACCGCGCTTTTCTCCGCTTTTGTCGCGATGTGCTGCACGAAATTGCAAGAGTCACTTTGTCGCCTTTTTTTTGTTTCGTTCGCGGCGAGAAAGAGAAAGAGAGAAAGAAAGAGAACGATTCCGAAGAGCTAAATGAGCGAGCCGCTGCAGGCTGGGCCGGGAGTGATTGACTGACTGGCCGGCTCGAGGATGGTCATAACTTAAGACTCGCTCCGAGGTACTTAGCCCCGCGAGCTTGTGCACACAACGCACGTACGGCCGGTCATCCGCGGGATTCGTTAATGCGCGTGAATGTAAAGCGAGAGGAAACCGAACTGGATTCGTTTCTTCTTGCGGGAGAAGAGGGGGAGAGGGATATATATTGAATTTGATAAGAGTTTGTCGCACCGGGCCCCGTTCTCTTAAAGGGGAACGGGGACCGGTAAATTAAGCGGGACTGCAGCCGGTGCAAGAGATAAGTTATGAACCGGTTCGATTTCGCATGTTTTTGCTCCCCGAGTTTCGCCGACGAGAGGGAGATTTTTATGAGCGGAGCCAGAATTTTTCGGGCGATTGTCTCTCCGACTCCCCTTCGGCTGCTGCGGGGCTCGGGCGGCATTTTTCTCGCTTTATTAGGAGCGAAGTTAGAACCGTCGATCATGCGCTTGCGTCGATGAAATACTTTCTAATATCAACGACTTGGCCGCGGTGCTCGCCGGCTCGAAAAAGTGAGAAAACTATGCCACTTTGTGGTACGGAATTTATTTAATTACCACTCGAATGGAACTCAATTAATTCGTTTGATGATTTCTTGGAATGTTTCTTTTTTTTCCCTTCTTCCTCGTCGATTCTCATTCTTTTCCATTGAAGAAGGAAAGAGCGAGATATTTGGGTCGCGCTGGGAAAAAAAGCCACGGTCCCAATTCCTGGTTTTTTCTTTTCTTTTCCAACAGCTGATGACTCCGAGGAATCAATGGGTCTTGCGATTCTTCAACGAACGCGTTACGCAACGTACGAAGGATAATGTTACAGGAGAAACTCGATAGAACCGGGAGCCTATAATTTTTCCACTCTCCGACGCGCAGTATCGCAACGCAAAAGTTTTTCGTACCTAAAAAAAATACAACAAAAGGCATGAATTTATTGAAAATCGAGAAAAACTTCGAGAGCTGAGAACGCAGCTAATTATCTTTACAGGCGCGGGTATTTTTAGTCCACTAGCTCATGATTAAGGTCACGCGAGCGCGGAACGGTTACACGGCGTGGAAAAAAATCACGTCGAATCACAAGGATTTCTCGGAGCAAACGAAGCCACTCTCCGGGGCTTTGTTTTCGAGGACCCAAGACAACGCTCAACTAATCCTGGCCGCTTTCGCTGACTTATCGATGAAACTTGCCGGTCTTGCGAGCGCTTCACCAGATGGCGAAGCACAAGCGAGATCCGTGGCTGCTCACCTGCTGCCGGCGAACCCATTGGAGTTCGGTGACCTCGAAATCGTCCCCGCTGAGGCTCGAGCACGTCGAGCAGTCTGAGATTTTGCGATTGGGAGGGACGTCCAGCAGTTTTTCCTTGCACTCCGAGTTCTCGATGGGCCTCGATGAGTAATGCGGACTCGGCGATGCCAAGCACGAGTTACGACGCGTTCCGTTATCCGCTATTTGCCTGGAAAAAATCATTGCATTCAGCTCCGCTATTTCTCGTTAACGAGCATTCTCTAATGAACAATTCCTTTTACCGAGAAGAAGGTGGAGCGCTGCTTTGATTCAAGCAACAAGAATCCGAGTGTCTTCGATCCCGGCAGACTCGCGGGCCTTCCGAGGCTAGGAAATCGTGGATCTCGTCGCAGGAGAGACAAGAGCAGCTGCTAGCCTGGCTGGGTGTGCCGCTGTTCCGGATGTCGAGTCCCGAGTCACTTTGTTCGAACCTCTCGTCCAGGTACGAGTAATCAGAGTAATCGCTGATGACGACGCTCGGCGTTCTCCAGTACCTCGGACGTTCCTCGCTCGTTTCGCAGTCTCCGCTTTCCCCAGGGTTAGGGCTGTCCCATGCTGCAATTATCAACGTGTTTCGTCATGAAAAAATGTCTTTTTAATTTCGCTTTTCTGCGAAGTAATTGCAAAATTTCCTCGAGTCATAAATCGCGGCGAGTTATTCCGCAAATGTATGAGTAAACGATCAATGAGAAATGTACGATTTTCCCAGGGAATTTTGCTTTCGAAAAAATTATATTTTAGGCTCCGAAAATCCGGTGCATCCCGTCATCTCCAATTACAAGCGTCCCCATTTTTCTACGCGTTGAAAGCCACGTATTCTTTAATTACTTTTTGAAAAAATTCTGACGAAATCGGAAAATTTTTTTTCGTAAGCTACGAAAATTTTGATAATTAATTGAAAAGCCGAATTAATTAGCGGGTAAAATCGTAATGAACGCACCTTTGCTTTGATCATCGTCGCTGATGACGGCGCTATCGGAGCTGCAACACCTCGTGACCTTCGATTTGATGCTTTTCCCCTGGGAAAAATCCTCGTCGCTGGGAACTGCGGAGTCGACGCTCCAGCACCTCGCGATCATAATTTTCCGTCGTTCCGCATCGGTCTCGATGCCCTCGTCGTTCACGGGACTTCTGCTCGTCGTCCTGGGAATTTTGTCCGCGTCGAAACCGTCGTACTTTTCGTCGGCTTTGTCGATTGACATTTTCGCCCGGTCGTGATTTTCTCGTTTTGAGGTTATGCCAGAAATCCGCTCTAACACATAACCGAGATATCTTCAGGTCCGAACCCGAAGCGGAACTGCCGGAAAATGAGAACGTGCGACCTACCGCGACCGTTGGCGAAGAAGCTCTGACGCGCGAAGAAAGTCGAGCGTACAGTGTACGCTCGTACACGAGCCTGACGCGTTGCACTGCCAAGTCAGCTGCGTCGGCGTCGCGACGCTCCGAGCTCGAGGCCCTTCGACTGCCGTCGACGGTGGCAACGCGCGGAAATCGGAATCAGGGTTTCGAGGTCACAGCGGGATTCGAAATTTTACGGTCGAGCCGAAGAAACGAAAGTTCACGAAGACGCGGGCTCTTGTACTCCCGAGCAGCGGTTTCGGCCGAGCCGGCACTTTTGCCATGCATTTTTCTTCTTCCAGGTTGACGAGTATCTAGGACGAAAATAGTCTGCAATAAGGAGAAAACGTTTTTCTTTTAGTCGAGAGTTTTTTCGAAGGAGTTCGAATTCGAGAATTCGAACGTTTCAAACGCGGAAATTAGAATCTCAGCGTTCGATTCAGGGGACCAATGAGAAGAAGAAAAGGGAGGGATTTAAATTCAAAAATTGAATCCTCTCCCACTCGTTAATTACGTGAATTCGCAAGAGATGAAAAAAGGCCTCGTTACTGAAAGATCACGGTAGTAAAGTCGCTTTTTTATCTTCAGAATCGCATTAAAATAATATCCGTTAGAAAAAAGGGTAAACACGGTAAAAAAAACAATGTTCTCGGCGTTTGCGTGAAAAACGGCTTCATTAGCGACGACGGTGCGATCGTATTGCACAAAAGTACGAGCGAGTAGGTATGTGTTACTCTTCTTGTTTTACCAATTGACGTCATTCGTGCGTCAGAAGGAAGCCGAAGAAACAAGAAAGTTTCGATTGAATGATCGCGCAGGCCGCAACCACTGGTTTTATTCTTTTCTCCTTCCCAACAAGCGCTCGATTATCTCGTCAGTTCAAGTGCCCCTTGGCCACTTGAGCCCATCTTCGGCCAATTAATCGCTGAAAATTAACCATTTAGCTTCTCTCCAGATACAGAAATGCAGCGCGCGCTGAAAGTGCGATTTTCGAGTTATCAACGGCGTTTAATGTAGGTTGCAATGACTATTATTGACCACACACGATAATAATACAACGTCACGCTCACGGTTGTCGGCGTGTATACTTTATTTCGACGTTTTTTTATCTATTACAAATTATAAATTGTGGTTTTGTCCGTGTTATTTGTGCAGTCATTTCGTAATTATAAAATACGCGCGATGTCGGGAGGTATTATTAGAAGCTATTTATTAAGATGTCATTAAAATATTATGTGCGTGACACGTAATACTTCCTTTTACAAATTTGGATTACGGCGGATTTTGTAGTCTGTAATTCTTTCTGAAATGTGGGAAATTCTTCATATTGTCTTCGATGCATTTTTTATCATTCAAAGTCGTGTTTAATTAATAATCTTTATTCGTTTTTCATATTTTCGGTACATAAACAATCGAAAAATGAAATGAATTGCATTTTTTAGTAAATATTTAACTCATCTTCGAATTTATGAAAAATATTCTGTCTTTTGACGACTAATTATTCATGTTTCGAGAGTCTTTAGTATATACACGATTTAAACTTAATAATAATTGGAGATGAGTAGTTACTCCGAATATTATTACAGCCCATAATTTTCATCAATTTCATCATGCGAAACCGAATGAATCATTGAATCAATGCATTTCTGTACAGCGGCGTAGCATTTTTGCTATAGATAGAGAAAGTAAATTGTTCATTTTACACCTGAAATGTTCAAGGCGAACCTTGAAAATCACGAAAGTAAACAACGGTGATTTCAATTTTATCGGTGATTTAAAAAATGATCAATTCATAACAAAACAACTCCTTATTTTCGCACGCCGAATTTAAAATGCAGAATTCGAATTTCAATCATTATGAATCGTAAACAGCGGATTTCTTTCGTGAATGAAAAATTCCTCGATCGCAGCAACTAAGTAGCGTTCGAACCCTCGAAAAAAAGTCGGCCCGGGTGACAAAAAACTAGCCTTTTGAGCCTAGAAAAATCGCCGTAGGCCCATTGGCAATGTAATCGGGTCAATGTCGAACGAAGGTTGGAAACTCTCACGTCCCAGTTAGCTGCGATGATTACTTTATCATGCCCGATTCATATTGAAATGCCGAGCGTGATACATGAAAAATATCACGTGGGCCGTATAATAAATAAACGAAAAGCCCCGGCGAGCCAAAATGGGCTGCGCTAACAAGCTCTTTTCGCACAACCCACATACAACGATCGCAAATTTATCGCAGCTCGGTTAATTTATTACATACGAATCGCGAAATTAATTCATCGGCGTTTTACACATTTTTCTCATCATTTCGGTGTACACAATTTGCGTCGACGGGGATTTTTTCCGGTTGCGAATTCGGCCTGAATTTATGGTTTGTTTTGCATCGAATACTCGAACCATCGACACGCAATTTTTTTAATTCTTTCAGCGGAGAAAAAAGGAATTTAAACAACTTCGATTGTGACATTTTTGCCTTGACTTGGCGAGTTTTTCCATCTTCGCGATCGCCTCGATTGGATAACAAAATTACATCGTTTCGCCTTTGAGCTCATTTCAGACATACAAGTTTTCTTATATTTTCCATCGCTCACCTGTCCGCTCTTTTACGAGTTTCCGCATCGCAAAAGCGTCGGAGCACAAGTGTAACCGAACTCGCGTGTAAGTCGATACATCAAGGATGAAGAGCTGTGGTTGCGAAAACGGCGGATGCACGTGACGCCCGGCGGAAAAAAAAGAAAACGAGTGGAGCAAGCTTCTCGAGGCATAGTCGGTGCTCGACTGGAGTCGGAGCCGCCGCTGCTGGCTTGCATGAATGCATGGGGCGATAAAAGAGGGGGGCTCAATTACACGGTAATTGTAAATGCAAGGGGTCTCGAAAAATTGCATCGGCTCGGTTCATTCGACTTTTTGTTACAATCAGCTTATAATTTGCATTGCAAAATAAAAAAAATCGCAATCTAAAAGAAATTGATAGAATTTACCGAAAAACATTTCAATTGATTTTGAAAGATCCTGTTGAAACGCTTTCACAAAACCTCGTAAAATTGTATATCACAGAAGCGATCATCGATGACGCTCAAACAATCATCAATGACGTTACAGTTCTCCGAACCCTTGAAAACCTTCAGCCATTTCTCGATTTCAATCCCAGTATCCAGATGCTTGAAAGTCGTTTCGAGAGGGGGCCTCGTCACAATGATCGCTCCTTTTTTCAAGTTTTTCTTGAGGAAATTCCAAATGAAGATTTGCTCGGGTCGAGGTAGATAGAATTCGAACGCGTTGTTCAGGACGATGACATCGCAGGATTGAACTAGCTCTGGCACTTTTTCTATTCTTTCGTGGACGACTTCGATGCGGTCCTGCATGCCATGACCCTGGATAATCTTACGTTGCAGGGCACAGAATTCGTCGTTCATCTCGACGCCGATGATTTTTTTCGCGTCTGAGTAAGCAAAGGCCTAAAAAAATTTGAAAAATATTGAAATTCCAGGAAGACCCAAGGTTTTCAGGAACTTACGCTGTACAAAATTGCCCCTAGTCTCGAGCCGACGTCGAGGACCGTTTTCCCGTCGAGTTTAGGGAGCCGAGTGTTGAATATGTAGTACAACATGTCTCTCGACATGGAATGCGATATGAAAACTGAAAAAAAGTACAATTCTTAATGTTTTGTCGATGTTGTTTCAATTTTTTGATCAATAAATTGACGTTTACTCATGGGCTCGGTATTTTTCGATCCACAATCTTTGCAGTAGTTTCTCTTCAATTTTCCTTGCTCTGCCAATTCGTCGACGTCGTCTTCGTCATAGAGAAATTCGTCGACGCTGATCGTGATGTCGGGGAGGCAGTCCGAGTTCTGGAATGAAAATCGTGGGAATGTACTTTTCCGTTGAATTCAGAATTTCGTTTTTAACATAGTAGAATATTTTACCTCTCCAATTTGTGGCATAGTTATGTTCTCCGATGGTAAAGTTGCTTCCACTGGCAGCATTTCTTTGATTTCCAGAGCTATTGCGTTTATGAGAGAAACTGGGTCATCCAAAACATCCGTTGAAATGGCTATATAATTGAAAATGGGCGAGTTAGAATAAATCGTAACACAATGAAAAAGCACAGAAGAAATGTACAACTATGTATAAATAAATAAGTGAAATGGACGTGTACTTAAACAATTAATAATGTAATAAAAAATACGAATGATAAATTTTCGAAAGAAAAAATGGTTCATCACAATAAATAGTTCGAGATTTGTTTTTCTTTTAAAAACTCTATTTTCACGAATAATTAAGAATTATTATTATGCTGTATTCGTATTAGTCCAGAGAAATATCAAGTAAGACAATTTGATTGATTAAAGCCAGGATTACGATGGCCGTAACGTTACGTTACGTAACGTGACGTGAAAGCTTTGACCAATCAAACCTTTGCGTTACTTTCCTAGTCTCGCGCGCTCATTGGTCCAAATCTTCACGTCGCATTATATTATTTCAAATTACGACCATCGTACTTCCGGCTTAATTCTGAACGGAAGTGGACGATCTCCCGTAGACTTAACCTCATTTTTGTTTTTAATAAATTGTGTGATATACAAGGAAAAAGAGTACGATGAGAATTTCGATTACGAAAAATGGATAAAATTATACGCACCCAAATTTTCCTCACTTTCCTCTTGTGAGTTATTTTTGTACTGAAAGAACTGATTGTTCAGTTTTTCGTAAACATATGTTTTGAAATCTGCGACGTCGCTTTTATCCAGGGAAGAAAGCAGTTCGGAAAATTTGCTTTTCGCGTCATCGATCATGATGGAATTATTTTCCAACATGGTAATTAAACTGTTGAGAAATTATAAGGATAGAAATGTTTTAATTGAATTATTGAATAGAAATGATACGACAACACGTGGAGCGGTTTATTGTTTGCCAGAAATGGTTGCGTTTAAATGATCAATCATGTGTAAGCAGCACACCACGCGACTAAATTCTGAACTAGAATCACTATTACTTAAGATAATAACCAACTGTAGATAAGTATGTGGAATTTGGCAACGAGAACTTCTGTTATTGTTCGAAATTGGAAATTGAACTTCTATTCTTGCGTATTCTACGTATCACTCGTTAATTATTAACAATCTTATTAGATTGGATAATTAGATAAAAATATATGAAACAACTGAAAAACTCGTTACGGGGATTATTTGGAGACGCAATCGGTGAGTATCGTAATTGAAAAAATTCCGTACGTAGATGTAAAAATTGTACGTAATATTTCAGTTGAATGAAAAAACAGGTTGATCATTCTAAAATTTATTATGGCAATAATATAATAGTAGGATTTTCGTTGGAAAATTTACGATTTATATGTAAATTAAACTCAAATTCGCAATACGCGTATCTAATATTGCAGAATTTAAATGACAAATGTTAATTATTATAAATGTTAATTACCACTGTTGGATTCCGCGTTTCAATTAACTAAGTTTTATTAAGAACGTGCAGTTTTACAATTCTTGTCGAAGATTTTAAAAGAATAGAGAGCGAACGCTTCGCTGACGCTCCTTAAATATCCGTTGGGAACACGTTAGAGTTAGTAGTTAGTTAGAGATAAGTTTTACAACGTGTCCCAATCAGAAGTGGCCTATACAACAATTTGGTCAACCTAGTTTTCATGTTCGTTCATTCGTTTACAATATTTAATGTGTCTTCGGTTATCAAACTGATTATAATAATTATTAATAGACTGTAGATAACTTTAGGGAGACCTAAAATTAAGTTAAATTCTAACTCAGAAATAAAAGTATACAAATATTGGATCTGTTGATTTTATTTAAACTAGAGAGCAGATCTGTCCAAACCACATAAAAATTCTTTTAATAGGGTTGTATCATTAAAAAAAATATACGCATTTTTTGTGATTTTCATAAACTACAATACAAATATTAGTTATTGAGAAGAACAAAAAATTTTTTTGCCTTCCTAATTCTGTAAAATGAGCTATCAAAGTATCGACTAATTTCAAATCCGATGGCTTGA
>JABFQM010002135.1:0-16520 GCA_022816865.1 Zelostemma sp. ZL-2020 | reverse complement strand
TTCTTCCATGTGGCGCAGATGCGTTCGAGAGCTGCCGTGGCGCGCGTGGTGGTTCGCTTCGTGACGAACGTCGTTGGTAGAGAAGTGAGAGTGCTTTTGCTCCGGCGTCGTCGGGTCGTACTTTGCGCTTTTCAACTCGATTTGAATGGCGCTCAGCTATCGAAAGAAATAAAGAAAAGAGAATTAATCCAAGTCGCTTGAGAGGATTCTTTGTTTCTGTATTTATATTTTGTTGTAAAGAAGAAATAGCGCAAAATTTGCAAAAGATTTTTCGATTAAAATGAAATGGCGATTTAAAAACACAGTTGGTTTAAAAAAAACGTTGCCGAAATGGAAAGAAGCGTAACAGATACGCCGCTGGACAATTTTTCAGTCGGATTAGTTAAGAATGCCAAGGAATTTGATAGCCGCTTGATTGCGCCGAGCTTCGTTCTCCTAAGAAGGTCCATTAAGCCGAGCCGGGCTGCAGGCGGATAAATTAAACGAGCGATAGCGCGTAAGGAAAACGCCAGGTGCAGCACGAAACAAGAGGTAGGGGAGTTATTGCGTGTGGCGAAGCACGCGGCCGTCCCTCATCCGGCAGGACGCGACAGGGCCAAGAACCGAAGAGGGAAGGAAAGCTATTTTGTGTGGAAGGAGAGTGGAACGCGGGCCAAAGCGTATATATACCCGAGAGAGAAAGGGGGGAGAGAGTTTTGCGGCGGCAGCTGCTAGCCACCATAACGAGAAGCAGATATTAACGCGGTTCTGGTTCTTCGCCCGTTGCCTTCTGGCCCGCAGGTGCGGCTTCGTCATGTAAATGAAAATAAATGTAGCCGCACGAGAAGCGGATTTATTTTACACCCACGTTACGCCTCTATTCGATGCCGCGCGCCGAGCTTTATATTTACGAGAGCGTCGATATAGATACTCTTTGTACATCGCATTTTGCGGAAGCGAATAATATCGGCCTTTGCCCCTGTTATGATAACGCGCTTGGAAGAACATCGAAGCGCGCATTATTTACAGGGAATTGAACAGCGTATAATAATATCGAAGTCAAAGGAAAAAGAAAAATGTTGCAATGCAGATCCGGAGTTTGTACATCTTTACGAAGCCGGGGTTATAAAACAATCCGATGCACCTGCTCGATGTAACAGCTTGCGCGTTTCTCTGGTAATCGAGTCGGTGGCTAAATTTTACAGTCACGGAACGAGATGGAAATATATTCCCTCTCGGGTTATGAAGAAAATCGCGTATTCCAAGCGTGTTTTCGGGAAATTTGAGCCGTCTCTTTTCGAAGGATCGCGCCGGTCTTACCTGACTGCTCGCGTCGGCACACGTGCGTGACAATTGGCTGGCACGTTCCTTGGTAGCGGTGATATCCATGCGAACTGTGTCCAGGGCTGCTTCCATTTGCGTGAGTCGTCCGCCGAGGTCACGAATCCCGCGTCCCATCTCGGCGATGTCGCCCTTAAGAAGAGCTATTCCACTGCGCATCCTGGAACGTTCCGCCAGTTCTTCGCTCGCGTTCCTGGCCTTGAGAACTTCGGCCAGCTCATTTTGAAGTTCCGTCACGGCGCTACCCAGCCATCTCACCCTTAATCTTTCATTTTTCGCCTCGTTACTACTTCCGCCACGTAGCAGGCTGACTTCCTTTCTGCAAAGGGAAAGAAAAGGGAATGAGGGGGAGGAGAAGTGGCTTTCCGCAGTTAACGAAAAGCGTGGAGCAAGTACACGGAATAAGTAAAAGATTTTACAAAAGAGTTGGCGATTGCGCTGGGAATTTTTAAAGCTGGCGCGTGCATTTTAAACATCCCTTGGAGCTCGCGACTTCAAACGAGCTTCTTATTTATTGAGAAAAATTGAAAGGCATTCCTTGTTACCCGGCTTTTCGATTACGTAACGCGAGTTCTTTTCTATTGTCCCCGGTTGTCCTTCGATCAATAAATCCCGGTCTCTCGAACATTTTTTCACGAATTTTTCGAGGCATTAAGAAAACATGGGATAGACCGAACGATTTGAAAAAACACCTGGCATCCTCTCAGAAATCCCCGCCCATTCAAGCGTCCAGCTGTTCGATCGAACAATACCGGGCAATAATAGATCGGGCCGCCTTTTCAAAACCGTTTTATACCGAACATACGAAATCTCTCGCGTCATCCATCACAATTTTTATCATAATTTTCCAAGAACGAACGTTTTTCCCTTCGAATTCTTATCGGGTCAAGTACCGAAACTCGCGAATCCTCATCCCAAATTCGTTACAAATCGTAATAAAAGAAAGTTTCCCAGTTTTAATTAGTACTCCGACTTTAATTTAGACGGCTCAGAATCCCCGTTTGAATTTCAAGTCAAACAATTCCAGGATCTTGCCTTTACCGAGATGTTAACAGAGTTGTTTACCTCAATTGTTTAACTTCGTCCCGCAGCACCAGAAGTTCCGTATTTTTTTCCATCGCGCGTTTCAGACTCTCTTCCAGCGCGTTATAATCTTCCTGTCGATGATCGAGAAGTACTTGCACTTGCTCTTGGAGAAATCTCACCGTGTGCGGCAAATCATCCGAAGAATTAATTTCTTCGGCTCGGCCAAACTCGCAAAACAAAGAACAAAAAAGAACCCACAAAAACGTCGACATCGCGGGTCAAGGATTATCAACAGTCGTGTCCAATAAATCCACGAAAACGGGCGTTTCTTTTGTTATCGAGTACCGGGGAAATGTTCACTCGTTATCGAGGATGAGGCATCGTCGATGCGACATTCGAATCAATTCGAATGGGTGATGCGGCGCGAGCGCGGCTTGAAACGCGGCACGTGGAAAGACCACGACGGCACGCGACTGGCGCTAATTCGGCAAGTTTGCGCCTTTGGTTCTCGCTGCGCAGACTCTCGTTGCTTTGCTGTCGCTCGAATCGCCGAAAGTTAACTGGTGAGCCGGGAGAAAAAGTCGGAGCTTATGAGGGGTACTCGGACGCGGGAGCAGGTGTTCGCCGACACGAGGCCAGCAGGTATATTTGTATCCCCACGCCGTTTATCTCACTCCAACGAACGGCTGCCGACTGTGTCGTCCCAGGCCGAAATTACTCAAACGTGGACATTGCGCTGCTTTATTCCTTGTTTTTTTCAGGTCCATGTTGCATGCTTTTTTAGAATTCTGAGTACCCGGGGCGGATTTGTTTATCGAGAATTATCTTGTAGCTTTGGACTTCGAGGTAATTGAAAAACGAGTGTTACAATCTTGCTAAAATATGATTAATCGATCAGTTATTGAATTACGATTGAACGATTGGTTTATCGGTTTCGATCGTTTTTTGATTGCTGGGTTTTTTGAAAAGATTTTTCAAATTTGTATTTTCAGGCCAAAAGATGTGACCTTTGCTTTCGGACGTTGGATTTATTGAAAAGAGTATCTTTTTGAAGGATTTCACAAGTTGCATTTCTTGCGATAAAGAAGTTTGGGAGTTTTTTTTAAAAACAACTTGTAGTTCGGAGAAATCTGGTACTTTTCGATTTGTTGAACGGAATAGCCGCGAATTGAGTTTGAAAATTAAAATTGTGGGAAATGGACGTATCCTTGTTTTATTGGCACGAAAGTATGGACTTTCGTGCCAATTTTGAATTAAAAATTATGTTTAATTTAATTTAATAAAAACGAAAATATTAACTTTATTAAAAATATATTACAAAATGTAAATCAGAGGAACCGAGTATCGTTAATATTATGGAAGTACCGGTTTTCTGTAATTTTTAGTAATTTGTAATATTTTTATCTGCTGAACTGTCGTCTACCTCGGTAGACAATTTAAAGACGCTCAATATATTATGAGTCTTATTTACTCGGCAAATATAAGACCCTAGAGAAAATTTCGAAATGCGAAAAAATACGAATGAAAAACAAAACGAAAAAACAAAGAGTATGGAAAAACGCGGATAATGATAATAATTAATACCACTATTTCTATGATTTTCGGTGATCTTTTGTATTTTCTGATACTTATCAACATGTGTTTCTTCGCATTAGCCAAAGTTTACAATTAAAAATGAAAGTAGAATTAAATTTTCAAGCATTTCCCGAGTTCATGAATTTAAAATACGCGCCAAGTGCAGAAGACAAATGCGCATCGAGAATCGATTAATGCGTGTTGTCAGTCCGTCATTTCTTTGCATTAACCTCTACCCAAGAGAGAAAAAGCGCACAAAAATATTCCAAAAAACCGTACGAAAAAATAATTCAAACATTTCGTAAGTTAAAAAACGCAACTTTCTTCAAAACAAAAACTGCTTCTTCCTAATTTCTCGTATAAACGTCACGGTCAAAAAGAGACGTGAATATGATTTGGAATTAGAGAAAAAGAGACACGACTATGAAAAAGTGTCTCGTAATAAAACAACTGATAATTTTTCCAATAAAAACTCTGTTTCCCAAAATTTTTAGTCTGGCATGTTATTTCCGGTACGGATTAATTTTCACCTGAAACAAACTTCGAATGAGAGTCGCAATTGATAAAAACTTATCGCATTTGCATATATATGAAGTCATAACAATAGAACGTACAGAGTTATCAATTCCAACAGGTCAAAAGCTTCCAGTTTATCCAGTACTGTCCAAGGTTTGAAATGAGGTTCCTCGCTCTCCTGATATTTGTCGCTGCCATAAACTTTGGCGATGCCTGGCGCAGTTTCATGAGAGGTCGAGGAAAAAATGGAAACTTGGGAACCCCAAAGGGAAACTATGAAAATTTGCCTCCGGAACAATGGTTTCAACAGATCCTCGACCATTTTAATCCAGTGGAAAGCGGCACTTGGCAACAAGTATTCATTCAAAAAACTACATCGCCAAAAAAATGATATTATACTCTTAAAAAAATTTTATTTTCCAGAGATACTACGTTAACGCGCAATACTACAAACCCGGTGGACCTGCGTTTCTCATGATTGGAGGAGAAGGCCCGGCTAGCGCGAAATGGATGGTCCAAGGTCAATGGCTGGAATACGCGAAAAAGTTGAACGCGATTTGCTTCCAACTCGAACATCGCTACTACGGCAAAAGTCACCCTACACCGTACGCCAGAAAATCTGGTTTAAATTTAATAACTCGAGGCGAAGCACAAGACCTGGGAATCCTAATCAGCTTTGGGGTTTTTAATTGAGAATAAACCCAAAAGTCGATCTCCGCTTCGTCTTGACGTTCCCAATGTTCAATCGAAATGTCTTTCAGGGACTTGAGCGTGAAGAATTTGGTTTACTTGAGCTCGGAGCAAGCTCTTGCGGACATAGCTTATTTTGTCGAAGCGATGACCTTGCTGGAAAAATTGCCTGACGGTACAAAATGGATTGCTTTTGGTGGATCTTACTCGGGGTCACTGGCTGCTTGGTCAAGGATCAAATATCCTCATCTCATACACGGAGCTATGTCTGCGAGTGCTCCTTTGCTGGCCAAAATTGATTTCCAAGGTAATCAAAACACGAAGGAAGTCAATCTCAACTAATTTCGAATTGCTTGCAGAGTACTTTACCGTCGTGGAAAATTCTTTGAAACAGTACTCTCAAAAATGCGTCGACACCATCGCAGAAGCCGACAAACAAGTCCATGCCATGCTGCGACATCCCCTTGGTCGAAAAGGAATAGCCCAGAAATTCAAGTTGGCTTTTATTCTAATTAGAATTATTGTATACGGTTCAGCAACTGATTGTCGTTCATTTTTTTCAGTCTGTGCGATCCAATTGATTCAGGGTATACGACTCGAAAGGACATTGCAAATTTCTATGAAACTTTGGCAGGGAATTTTGCCGAAGTGGTCCAGTATAACAAGGACAACAGAAACGAGACAACTTATTCAATTGACGACATTTGCAATGTTCTGGCGAACGAAACGATTGGCATCGCAGTTGATAGAATCGCGACCGTGAGCAACATGCTGTTAAAAGCTAATGACGAAAAATGCTTCGATTACAAGTACAAAAAAATGATCGAGAAGTTGAGGAACACGACTTGGTCCAATGAAATCGAAGGAGGTACGATTCGCCATTAAGTCGATAAAAATGGAGGATGTAATAAATTTTTTCAGGTCGCCAATGGACGTATCAAACTTGCACGGAGTTTGGATTCTTCCAGAGCTCTACTGCCCAACCCAATTTGTTCAGCGACACTTTCCCGGCTGAATTTTTCATCGAACAATGCGGGGACATTTTTGGACCTCGGTTCGAAGAAATTTCATTAGCTGAAAAGTTTCTTAGAAAGAGTGTTTATAAAGTTGCATTTGCAGATACCCGGGTATGTTGGAACAAGCTGTGGAACGCACAAACACTTTGTATGGAGGACTTAATCTAGAGGTGACGAATGTTGTATTCGTTCACGGGAGCATTGACCCTTGGCACGCCCTCGGCATAATAAAGTCGAATAATTCTAACACGCCTGCTATTTACATCAATGGTAATTATTTGTTATAATAATTTCAAGTACGAATTTGTTTTGTACGAAAAACGATATCTGGAAAAACTTCTTAGGTACTGCTCACTGCGCGAATGTTTATCCGCCATCCAAAAACGATTTGCCTCAATTAGTGGAAGCTCGAAAACAAATAGGGCAGTACATCGAAAAGTGGCTCAAAAGTTGATGAAAAAACCACGTGATAACTAAACTCTGATTTACCAACGAAATCAAACAAGTTGGATCGAATGTGCGAGCAAATTTTTTCTTATTTACGATTTATGTGATTTAAAGCATTGGAACAATATTTTATGAACCGCTCTTTCTTGCGAACAAAATAAAACATTGCCGTTTATTCTCAATACTTTGTTGTTCTGCGATTATTACCGTCCGTTGCTACGAACTTTTATAATGTTTTTCAAGAAGACATTTGTTTCGCCATTTCTCGCAGTTTTTTGCGATCAATTTTGCCACTGGATGTGTAAGGAAATTCGTCGAGGAACTTAACTCCTGCACGGAGTCTCTGAAGATCGCCCAGCGTTGCTGCTAATTTTATCAAATCTTCTTCCATCACCTTAAGAAAACAAAGGTACAATTTAATTCGGTTTTGCAGAATTATACCAAGGTCATTATGCTCACTTGAGACCCCGGTTCTTTGGAAACAAAAGCTACTGGATGGTTATAGTCAGTGGCATGTGGAACGCCAACAACGGCGACTTCTGTGACCCCTGGATGTTCCATTAAACACTTTTCAATTTCCCATGGCGACACCTGATGTCCTTGAACCTTGAATATTTCTTTTATTCTGTCCACGAGGTAAATAGATCCTTCCTCGTCATAATAACCCAAATCTCCCGAGTGTATCCAGCCTAAACAATGTCTTCTTTAGATAACGATATTATAAGGGTGACAAAGCATTACCTTCCTCATCGATTGTACTTTTCGTAGCTTCTGGATTCTTGTAGTATCCTGTCATCATAGAAGATGATTTGAAACACAATTCCCCGACACTATTTGGCCCTAAAGATGAACCTGAATCTACATCTATAAATTTTATTTGGGTGTTCCTTGCTACGGTACCAACGGATTCGTTGTGTTTTGTGGAATATATATGAGGTGTCGTAATAGCGCCTCCTCCTTCCGTTATCCCTGTTATTTAAAGAAAAGCAATCGAATCAACGAAAATTAGAACACGCGTTTCTTCTTTAACATTTTGACAATTCTACTGACCGTAAACCTGACATATTAACGCATCAGGCAAAGCTTGAGCGAAATGATCCAGAGCTTCCGCACTCGTATTCGAGCCACTAACCAAAAGAAAACGTACTGATTGCAGATTGTATTCGGAAATGACATTTGCCTTGTGTATAATATGGAGTTTGGAAGTATTCAAAAATAACCAAGTTATCTGTAAATACATAAAGGTTTTTTTCTTATTTATGTACATCGCATTATATTTAATGAAATAGATAATGAAGAAACGAGTAATTATAATGAAAAAATTAAAAATACAACAGGAAGATGCGAACATAACAATAAACTAAAAAATTCCAAAAGAGAAGAAAACACATAAAAACATCTTGCACTACAGTAAAGCACGCTAAATCACGGAAGAACTAATTTCTCCGTAGTTTTTGGTACTAGATCATTTTTTTTTTCTTCTCTGAAACTGCAAAGTGAAACTGTCTTACCATAGACGATTTTTCAGATGCTCTATGAGTTATACGTACGTAGTAATTAGCAAACCCCAGCTAACATTTCGAAGACGACTAAATGCGAGAAAATGCCAAAAATCAATAATTATGAATACAAAACAGGGGAAAAAAATTGCCAATAAGTATGAAAAATAGGGATAATGGTAATAATGCCAGTTTTTTGATTAGTTTTCGATGACCCTTCGTATTTTCTGATGTTTCACTTTAATTTATTTTTTTTCGTATTTTTTCGCCTTCTTTTGCATTAAAAATCTTTGGAAGGATTACCTTATACTTTTCAATAACTTTGCAAAATTCGTGCACGTCAAAATTTCGGTGAATCAATGCAGTTGCCGATTTCAAGACGATTGACAATGTGCACATTATCGCGCTGAACCAGCACATTGTCGAGTACCACAAATAAAAAGATTTCCCATCAATGTTACTCGATTCGAACATGTTGGCGCTATTCATCAATGATTCGTTAGAAAGTTCCACTGCTTTGGGCATGCCGGTTGTTCCAGATGAGAACATCATCAACGCTGGTTGTTTTAAACTTGCGATTTCAACGCACTGAAAGGTTTCCACATCATCGGCCTTTTGGTCATTTATTATGTCTTCAAAGCACTCAAAATCCGATACTTTTTCGAACGTGACAATTTTTATTTCCATTTTCATGTTAGCGGCTGCTTCGGCTATTGTGTGTACGCAATCTTTTGTGCAAAAGATGACCTCCGGTTTCGTCAAGTTCATGAAATACTCCGTGCGACCTTTCAATAACAGTTGGTTTAAATTTGCATCTTTCGTTTAATTTACTATTCTCATAACTTACTTGTGTCCATTTCATGATACCAGGGATTGCATATAGCTCCGACAAATAGAGTCGCGAAAAATGGTATAGTTGTATTGATATGATTGTGAGTGCAGAGTGTAACAACATCGCTTTGTTTTACGCCTTGTTTCAACAACCATAAAGCACAGCGAACACTCAAATCTTTCATTTTGCCGAAGGTGTACTTTTCTTCAGTATCAGCATCAATCTGTACGCATAGAGAAATTTCCAAGGAATTTATTGTTGTGATAAATTTTTAAATACGCCCGAAAAAAGCGTATTTTTTACGGAATAAAAGAGTCTTGATTTTTCTCAAGAAGATATGAAATCTTCGTTCTACTTGCCGTTTTCATTAAAACGTCAACACTCGATTTAGAAGTATAGTTTCGCTTCCATAAGTATGGCCGTTTATTCAAGTATACGTATATTTTATAATTTAGGAACCAAAAAACGAAATTGAATCATCATACTTACTAGTCCGGTAATATTTGCATTCTTGTTCATCTGTTCCATTATGCGATATCCCAAACTCTTGTGGCTCATGGGTAAAGTGAGTATCTTCCCTTTGAGTATATTATTTTCGATGGTGAAGTTCAGGTCACACTATAGGAATCGAGTAACATTAAAATCTGAAGACGTCAAATTTTGCATTCAATGCCCCATTGGGGCATTCATTACCTTCGATGGTGTGTTTTTGTCCATTTTAAGGACGTCGTTGTCGACTGAGAAACCTAAAATAACGAACACTCGAAACTGCTGTAAACAGCCTCAGCACACACAGAACACAACTACGCCACAAATGAAAATCGAACACGTAACTAATCGAATGTGGTAGGGTAAAATGGAAGTTCCCTTTTATTGAAAGACGAAGAACTTCGCTGGTTGGTCGCCATAGATTGGACGTGGACCAAAAGAATAAACGGTACTCTGAAGTTGAAGGTTTTGAGTAATATTATTCGATCACTCGAAATGTAACTAGCGTGTAATATAATGTTGTACTGTTCTAGTTACAATTTTCTACCATGAAGGAAGCGGCCCAAATCGGTACTGAAATTTATACTAATCCTTATCGCAGTCATATATTCCAAAAACGCTTGCGTTTCCGATTTTCTATAGAGTGGGAGGCATTCACGCATGTACGATTTCGACATTTTTCATGCGTGTCGAACGAGCTTAAAACCACGGAGTTTGAGCGTTCACTAATGGCATGACGTCAGAGTAGCAAAACGACTCTCCACATTTCATTTTTCGCCTTCCCATTGGGAATGGGAAAATGAATGGGAAAATGAAACTTTAATAGCAAAGCCAAATTTGGAGAAGAATCACATGCAACCCAACGTGATTCCGGCAGGGTCATCATAAATCGTTCAAATTAACGTACAAAACCCAGATAACGAAGTCTTTGTCCACCTCGCACCGCACGTGTCTGCCCTTATAAAGGTGAAAAACAATCCAGCATTTATTAATTACAAAAACGCTACTGGTCAGGAAAAAAACATCGAAGAACTTATTTTCAATTTATCTAAATGACATGAAAAATTTTCAGAAATGCGATAATTTGAAACTTATCAGACTGGAGTCATTACGAGAAAATACGAAAAACTATCCTGATATCTTTGCACATCCGAATAGCCCTCTGCCTCTAACTAGAGGAAAGTCAACAAATCAAATTATTCTTTTTATTCTTCATCTGATTCTTGAATTCCGATCTTCCCTCGTGAAAGGGAGGACACAGTCGGCCTTAAAATCTTACGATGCCGAATGGGTCTGAATTTGCAACCGATATTCGGAATAAAGCGCTCTCTATACTTTTTCATTTCGAACATCAGAAACGGTCGGATTCAGGATAGAAATGCTTCTTTCTCTTTTCTTTTTATTCAAATTGAAACTCTTCGTTTTGTGTCCGCCGCACAAGTCAGGAAAAAGTGAAATCACTCCGTTTTTACACCCTTTTTGGGCACTGTAACATTTAAGGTTTTGTTATACTCTTAAAACTAAAGAACCCAGTAGCGGGAACCTTCGGAAGGTGAGGATTCTCCGACTCTGCGCCGCGGCTTTGAGATGCCGAACCCTTCGCGAGGGTTAGGCAGTGCAGAATAATGTACGCGACACGGGATATTAAGATTATTACTGATTTATTCAAGAAACCAAATACTAAGTATCGCGGAGCAACGGTTTTACAAACGCGACTAACAACTAGAAACCCCGGGACAAAATTTTTGGCAGGCTGAAGGCAGGATAGTAGCAGGCTACCATGGCAGATTTCGAGCAGGTGAGGGGAAGGTTATTGACAGATTTAAGGTGGACAGTGGCGGGATTTGGAGCAAAACCTGCCTGTTGCCCGCCACTTAAAGAGGCATGCGAAATGGCAGTCAGAAGCAGTTAGTGACAGGTTAGTGGCAGGTAAGAGCGGGATGTAGGCAGGTTTGCGGCAGGTTGAACTGCCTCGACCTGCCATGCTCTACCAGAAAACTGCCTATCCGACGTCAATTACTGAGGAAGGTAAAACGAAGATTAAAACTATTGAAAAAATAACAACAAAAAATGTAATTTGGCGGTTTTACGTCATCAGTTTGCCTTTTGAAGTAACTATTATTAATTCATTCATTTTTACAAGCTATATACACACATTTTTATCGTAGAAAAATTCCGCACCTATGGTATTCGAACCCGAGACCCTACGCTTACTAGCTAAGAACGCACGCCACTACACTACTAGACTCGCTGTTTACAACCAACCACCTAATCTAACATCTGCTAACCATGAATGCTCCATGAATATCTCGCCTCGCCTGCTTCACTTTTGGAATGAAAATATTTCTACATTTTTATACATTCGATTGTGCAAATTTAATAATTTTCGTAGTTTTTATGACTATCCATCTGCCTTAACATGCCAAAAATACGCCTAAAAACTGTCTTTTTATAACAGTAAAGCACCTGTCTATAACCTGCTACTTATCTGCCTCGGGTAGGCTGCCTGGAACTGCCGTAAACCGGCTAAAAACCTTCTTTTTGACGGTAGTGAAGTGCCTTCCCTTAACCTGCCTTGAGGAAGATGCCTGAGCCTGCCGATAACCGGCCATAAACCTACCTTCCGGCGGCAGTCAAGCGCCTGCCTGTAACATGCCACTTGTATGCCTCGAGAAGGCTGCCTGGGCCTGCCGATAACCGGCCACAAACTTCCTTTTCGGCGGCAGAAAAGCGTCTTCCTATAACCTGCCACTTATCAGCTAAGAGCAGACTACCTATTACATGCCAAAAACCCGCTTTTGATAGCTTTCTCTACTAGCCTGCTCAAAGCCTACCAATGTCTGCCACAAACCTTCCTATATTAGCCTGCTTTTTCGAGTGCAAATCGAGCTACCCGCTACACCATTCCTAAAACCTGCCAGTATTCTGCTCTTCTGCCACAAATCCGCCTAAAACCTGCCAGGTATCTGCCATAAATTTTGTCCCGGGTTATCATTCCCGAACGCAATCGACTGGACCATGATCGCTCTGCAGGGACAGAACATAAACACTGCTACATACACTGAGAGAAAAAATAGGTCAGGGCAACTTGAGTCAGCGTAGTTAAAACTGTCCTCGACTTTTTTCTGTAGTTAACAATGTAGATTTGAATATAGTTACAACAACATGAAAATCTAGTTCCAGCGACTAGGTCATCTAGTTGAATCTGTTTTTACTCCTTCAATTATAGACATAGGAACCAGACAAAAGTAGTAAGTACGAATTTTCATCATATTCTATACTAATATTCAAATTTAGTATTTCGTATTTTATTACATGCCACATGCATCAAATTTTTTTGAATTAAAGTGTGAATAATGATTCGTGAATCATTATTTCCCGAGTTGGAGTAACGAAAAATAATGGTCGCTCCAACTTTTGATGTCTGGTTATAGCAGATTTTGAGTATCTAGTTGCAGCGACTAGAATTTTATAGTTCCTCCAACCAGGTTCTCAACTTGCTCGAACGTCATTCGTCTAGTCAAAGACGTTTTTCACTAGTGCACCTAGTTACTATCACCGGAAGCTTAAAATTAGGTACTGTAACTTTGTGTATAGTCACTGTAACCAGAAATCTGGTCGTAGCAACTAGAAAATGTAGTTTCCAATACATGAAATGACGAACTTGATTTTTTAGTCACTCTGACTAGGTACCATTTCTCTCAGTGTGCCACCTATATTAGCGAACGTCTTGAAGACGTACACGATTTTGCACTGGAACGTGTTTTGGACGTCTTGAAGACGAGACCGTGTTCTTTGGGTAATTGTTAATTGAAATTAGGGTTAGAAATTTTTGAGTACCAAATCGAGTTTCAGTACACGTACCTGATCAATCGTGAGAATCAGCTTCTGATGTGATTAATATATTGTTCTAAAACTTTTTCAAATAACTTGAGACAAGTTATCATAATTAATAGACAATAGACGTCCTTACAAAGTAGACCATCAGTCATCATTGGGTCAATTCGGGGATATGTAACACCAAATTTCAAAATTGAAATACATCACTACATCTCCATCAATTTTAAATATTATAGTTTTTTCAATACATAGTATCATCTCAAGTATTGCAATCTTAAAAATGGTGACGTTAGTTATAGTTATATAACCGGTAATGGCATTTACTTTCTTTCATAGTTCGGAATTCCACGGGTAAGTGTATCTTATAAAATGCAAAATTCGTTCAATCATAAGACAAATGCTTGATTTGGTGAATGGTTGTGGAGAAAACACGAAATTGTGAATTTGTTTGAACTTTAAATAAATCTCGTCGAGTACCCAAGCAACATTTAATTTTGATGGCATGAAAACTCCCAAAATTTCTTGTTGAAAAAAAGTTATTCATCTAATCAAAATAGCACTCTTCGCAAAAACCTATCCATTAAAACGTCACTGCTGGGGGCTGGCAATGCAATTCGCTTTCGAAATCACTTTCATTTGTATGAAATTTAACAAGTTGAAATATCTATCGCCCTATTTCTATCGTTCCTAAATATATTTTCACATATAATTTGTAACTGGCACTGTTGGTTGATAAACTTTATATTTAAACTAAAATGATTGAAAATACTGCGAAAACAATCATTTCAATAATTCTTGTAAAACTGTCCCTACCGATCAAACTTCGACTTCTACGATAGGGATAAGGTCAAGTCAGTGGTTGACAAATTGGCATTGACTTGACTTGACTTATCTCTAGCGTAAAGCAGAAATTTGGGATGTTATAATAATCGTATTAGGAAATGTCGGTTCGCGACATTTCAATTACGGCAATTCAGAAAACCCATTTCAAGATGTCCGTCTACCAACGTCGGGTATGTTATTTCAAGCACAGAAATGAACATACAATGTTTTAACAATTTATCGAAGAATTCCACATCACGATAAGCGCGTAAAATCCTTGACAGGCAGAGAGAAATAATGATCCGTTCTTCAAGACTGTTTGTTTGCAGTTCGAAATTTTGATTCATCATAGAAGAATCCATTTTGGAAGAGAAAGTAATTCATTCGTAGATAAATCCGCCTATTCTAATTGCTTATTTGCCATCTTGTTTGCACGATTATATTTCTGATCCGTAATTACGCAGCGGACGATGCGAACATTGCATCGCGACACAAAATTACGAGATAAAATAATTACGTTCTTGCCTCTGCTCTGTACTTCGCCAACGCTCTTCGCCTCACTTACTGCTTGACGTTCTTACCGCCTGTTGCATTCTTTTTCCTCCATTCCTCTTCTCCTTTTTCTTCCTTTTTCAGTCTTGTAATTTTTTCCGCATCTCTACATCTCCTTCGCATATTTTTCCTTAATCGTTTGTTCGAAAACATCCTGAGCTTTTAGAGCGTGATCTCCCTTAATCCCAACTTCAGACCGTATGTTGTCAAAGGGATTAATGTACGACAGAGTACTATGGTTACAGCTGTGTAACTAAGAAATTGTACGTTTCTGGAACATCCATCCATCAGGTCGAAGAGATGCAAATTTTCGATTAAAACATTTGAGATAATCACGTGACTTTCTCGTTGAAGAAAACACTTTTTCCTAAACGATGCTTCGTTCTTTGTTCCTCGACTTTTATTCAATCCTAGATGCCACGTGTTCTTTCTTCTTTTTGATTTTTCAACAACATCGTAATCAAAAGCGATTACCCTCGAAGTAAACATAAAATGAATCCAAAAAATCAATTGAAGCCTTAAAATTTTTTTCATATAGAAATTCGTTAACACTATTATTTATCTTCAAACCTAATAATTACTTTATGAGAATGTTTTTGTTTAATTTATGGCATGATATCAATTTTTCTCTTCCAAATATATTTTTTCCATTTTTTCAAATTCTCTTCCGTTCTTCTGATTAGTTAAATAAAGATGAAAGAAGCCATTATCATCAAGAGAGTAAGCTAGCGAACGTTTCAAAGCTTTGTTGCTACCGAGACTGATTGTTTGAAACCTTATGTTGCAACGCTAAGTGACATTATGTGGTTATAGCTCCAGGACTCAGTCAAAGTTATCGAGAACCACGTTCATTCCGCGTTTCTAGAAGCAATTAACGACCTTACAGCCTCAATAAAGTTAACAAGTTAACAAGTGGCTGTTCTGTCACGTTGATTTCATATTCATGTTTGGTCTCACAAAACATTGAGAACTGATTTTAGAAATGACCAAGCGTTCATTATCGCAGTTTCTAAATTACCATCAAAATTTTGATTAAGAAATTCAATGAGACAAGGAAGATGATTCACTGAAACATTTCAAATACTATTACTATTGCTATATTTTTTATGATACTAGTTAAGCAATAAAATACGCCTTTTTTTATTTTCGTTTTCGGAACAAAATCTTTTTGATTTCGTAGGGAAGGGTAAATTTAACCACTCTCTTGAGCGCAAGACTTCTATCCTTTTTTTCATAATTTTTTTTTTACTTGGCATTTAATTCCGTGAAACCGTTGCCCTTGTTTATTCGTTTGAAGAAAAACCTTTAATGATAACACGCTGATTACCGGGGTTATTAAATCCTTATGGATTTTTAATTGGATAACAACGATGTGCAAGCTTCTAAAATTTTCTTAGTTTAAGGGGGTACCGTACCTCGATTTTGTCTCTCTCTTAAAAAAGGACGAAGCGAGAATTAGAAGAGGACAGCCTAATCGCGATTTTGCTCCAGTTTTTTGGGCTCAATTTTAATAATAAATCGAAAAAAAGGTCATAAAACGAGAGTATTTTTGTGAGAAACGGTGCTAAAACCGAGATTGTCTCGAAAATCATGCTAAAAGTCATGAAAAATGCACAAATCCGCGATTTGACAGCCCTGTCAAAGTTTATCGGAAAACCAAAAAAAAAAGATTTTAGGATTTGCTCATGTTGGCCATTTTATTTTGAGTGCAGCAAAATACATACCCATTTCTTCATTCGGAATATCGGGCAATGAAAAACCGTAAGTAGGTCGCCTCCCCATTCGCGATTGCATCATTTCCTCTCTTGACTTTGACAGGGCTGTCAAATCGCGGATTTGTACATTTTTCATGACTTTTAGCATGATTTTCGAGAAAATCTCGGTTTTAGCACCGTT